>JAJONZ010004869.1:0-19067 GCA_029582445.1 Solanum paucissectum
GGGAGGATGATGAAATGGTAAATTACTAGTGGGGAACATTATATAAAGGGTATCTTATTTTAAAATTTCAAACTTTAGCAAATTGCAATTATGCTCACTTTATTAAAGTAAAATCCACGTTTTTCTAACGGTGTGGCACAATGATTAGTAAAGTGATTGAAAACTCGTTTTAGGTTTGAAATTCAATAAAGATAAAAAAACACTATGTGATTTTTTCTATTTGTCTTAGCCTTGTTGGATAGGGTTATTTGATACCTATTGCTGGTAGGAGATGAGAAGTATCCCATGAAAATAGCTGAGATGCACGAAAGTTGGCTCGTACATCACAGTCATAAAAGAAAATCCACCTTTTCTCTTCCCCACACAATTTTTTGGGATGTTTGGTAAGGTAAATATAATAGTAATAATGTTGAATATATTGTATTAGTAATGTTCGAAATTGTTATGTTGATAATTTTTTATTGATGAGCTTGTTGTATTAAGTCGAACAATAATAGCTAAATAAGGTGATTGGTAGGAGTATATATAAGAATAATATTGAATATGACGTATTAGTAATGTTCGATATTGTTACGATGAGATATATTCAAGCTTATCTGTATTATGCTATGTAGGATGCGCGTGCCTACTTATATAATTATATGCAAATTTAAGTATTTATTTGTCCACACATAAGATTAAAGAATATATATAGATATCAGCTTAAAGAGCCCGTTTATGTATTATATTATCAAAATCTTTTTTTCTTCTTCTAAGTTTTGGTAATTCAAAGGGATTGAGGCGCGGGAGTAGGTAAGGAAAGAGTTGCTCCACATATTTAACTTTTTTTCATCACTAATGGATCATTTGATTGGTGTTGTTTGGAGTGGATAATCCTTTTGAAAGAGGCATACTCCACCAGTAAAAGAATCCACATCATTTGTAAATATATTTTTTGATTTCCCACTCAGATATTCATATAAAAATTCAAAGTGAGGAGGATCCTATTTGAGGGGAAGCATTTTCTATCAAGAATTTTTCTATTTTTAGGACTCAAATCTGTGACTTGTAATTATGAAAGAAGTAGTCATATCCACCGCACCATATTTTTTTGTTGTATTTATAAAGATGGTGTCCAATAGTTTCTTTTTTCTTCCAAATAAAGAATTGTTTTAAAACTAAAATAAGATATTTTACTGCTCAAACGGTCATATATACTATGACCTATCTTTGATCTTATATGTATACTATAAAGCTGCACAAAAAAGTAATGTAAACACTGCTTTTCTCATTATAGTAATAATACTCTCTCCGTTCTATTTTATATGAGTTAGTTTGACTTGGTATAGAGTTCAAAAATAAAAGTTTTTTTTTTTCAAACTTGAAATCTAAAATAAATAATAGAAATTTGTGTGGTTATAAATCATTTTATTAAAGGTAAAAAAGAATATTTTTTAATTAAATTATTACTTAATATAGAATTATGTATTTTTTTTGGGGGGTTGACTAAACAGAAAGTGAATCATATAAACTATGACACAGAGAGTAATATTTTGGTCTCTAAAATGTTTAAATTCTTGTTTTGGTCCTTATCATGTTTGACTTAACATGTTTAACTTTCTACGAATAAAAATATATACTTTGATCTTTTTAGGTAAGAATTATATTAATATATTTAGAATGTTTTAAAAGGTATATATTTCCCTCAAAGATTTAACTATACAAGTTTCACATATATAGTACATAAACTTTTAATACTTCAAAAAAGATTCGATTATTCATAAGAAAAAGGATATATATATATAATAAATTAAAGATTAAATATATACATGATCAAATATTACAAAAGCTAAAATCAGATTTTTTTATTAGACTAGGTAATTAACCTATCGTAATTGATGGTAATGGTTATGACGATGGATTATAAAATTTTAATTATCAAATTAAAACTAGCCTTTGAGATGCGTGAAAAGTAAGATTCCACATTTGGAGTTCGAAAATTTGTTAAAACAATTGTACTACTAGGAGTATTTTATTATTTATTAAAACAATTGTACTACTACGAGTAGCAATTAACAAACAACAAATATGATTAGAATATAGATTTCTTCTTTGTTATAATCAAATATAATGCATGGAAAGCATGCCGTATGTCAATTATAATTGTCATGGAATAAGTCTTTAATTTACATTTCTTAATCACTACTAGGGTCTAGGCCTAGCATAAAAACAACAACAACAAAGCATACTCAATATAATATAATAAATGGAGTCGAAAAAAATATAATGTACTTAGTACGCAAATCATACTTTTATCTTGGGAGGTAGAGAGAAGTTATTTTCGATAGACCTTTTGACTCGAGAAAAAGCAAAACAAAATAGTTGAAAAAGAAAAAAATAGAAGTGAAAAGTCCTGATACTATAATATATAAAGCATGATATAGCTATATGAAAAGAGGAACAATAATATACCATAAAATGATGCAGTAATCGAAGTATAAAAAACAACAGATAATAACAAAATTCGAAGGACAAGAAACTACATAAATAATATTATGATTACTAGTATATATATATATATATATATATATATTGGAAGGATATAAGCATGACAATGCTCAACTACCTACTAATTAACCTACTACCTCTGTATTCTTCATAATCTTTTATCTAAGGTCATGTCCTCGATAAGAAGAAATTGTGTCATGTCACTCCCTAATGCTTATTTGATCTATCTCTACCTCTCCTAAAATCATCCATAGTCAACCTCTCACCTCCACACTGGAACATTAGTGTATCTCTAATCCTCATCACATGTCCGAATCATATATCTCATTTTTGTTTCCCTCATCTTGTCCTCCAACAAGGTCACTCCGATCCCACGACCTTGTTCCGAATATCTTCATTTCTAATTTTATCTCTTTGTGCACTCACACATCCATCGCACTACATCTTCATTTCTGCAGCATTCATCTTTTGAACGTGCGACACTCCATCCCATACAAGATACAACATAGTTGGTCTATCCAGCACTCATTCTGTAGAACTTTTTAACAAGTTTTGATAGCATCGATCTTCTTAATTATCACACAAAACTTAGAATATAAGCCTTTATTTAATCAACTATGCACCAATACGATATGTCGATCTTTTTATTTTATTTATATTTATTTTTAAAAAAACCCTAAATTATACTACATGCATCTTGAAAAACATATCACGGGAAGAATACGACTTTTTACATGCATTTGCTGGACTTCTTCTTTCAGTCAAATATTTGTCAGCAATCGAAAATCAGACAAGAAATAGGAAAAAGAAAACAAATGTATTTGCAAACTTAAAAAAAAAAGATCCGGCTCCTCTCCATTATAATTGACTCATTATTTAACTATATAAAATTATCTATTAAAATCATATTTCTTTTGTTTGTGACAGAAAAGTCACTTAACTAAGCCAATAACACTCAAGAGGTCATTCAATAGGCCAAATACCTATTTTACCTTCTAAATTTTCAATTTTTATTGCAACATGTAACGATCTTTCATATTATATGAAGATATTATATGTTCTTTATAATAATATTTTGCTATTTATCAAAAAATTCGAATAATAACGCCGATAAATTATGTTAAATTTATAATCATATTAAATTTAAATCACACCTAAAGTGAAACTTGAATTTTTAGGTGTTTCTCTAAATAAATAAAAAAGGAGCCCATAATTTTAGTATACCACACGTGAGATAAATAATGCCACTAATAAAACGTGTATATTTGACTATTTGCCTAAAACTTCTAACCAAATTAAAATTGATTAAGTAGGTTAAATATTTTGACTGATATTTCTTCTTTGATTGGCTGTACTCTAGGCTAAATATCATGTATCAAAAGCAGACAAACATGAAATAATTTTTTAAAATAAACGACGTTCACGTGAACACGACAGATACATAGAAAATATCATTCACATGATTCATAATGATTCTCTATATATGTTTATTGTTATTCAAAATTTTAGACTAAAGTACTCATGTGAATTAAAGTTGAGATAAATATGAGGTAATTATTCACATGTAGCATGTAAAAAAAGAAGTGAAGCATGTGGTAAGAGTAACTTTTCTTCCTTGTATAGTCTCATAAATAAGATATGGCTCGGAGGTTGATATATAGATTATGTGTATCATTGTAAAAAAGAAAAATATTTTATTTATAGAGATCGAATTTATATATTGTGATGCACATAAACTTTCTGCAATCTAATATCATGACGATCTTTAAAACCTCTGTAAACATGTTTAATTAAGATCATAGCAATGACTAAAATAATCCCCATATTTAATAATATAGCTTTGAGGAGGTATAGTAACCTTATTCTCATCGTTTCTTCGTTTCAAAATATTTATCGCGTTCTATTTTTTTAAAAATCAAATTATATACTAAACTTTACCACGTGATAGAGACTAACTTTTTCTCCCTTTTATGTACTGTCTCTGATTTAGTTCAACTGTCAAAACACTTCGGCCCGTTTGGCCATAGATTTCCCAAGTAAAACTTGGGAAAAAATTTGGCAAATATTGTTTGTCCATACACTTTTTATCATTTGGCAAATAACCCAATGTCACGACCCAGACCGTCGTGATTGGCACCCACGCTAACCCTCCGATGGGAGAACCATTACTACAACCCAAACTAACAAATTTTATGAAAACTAAGACATTTAAAGTTACAGAAGTAAGTTTAAATGACAATAAAAATGGAGTCCCCATAAACTCCAAAGTTTTAACAAACAACTTGCCAAACTAATGCGGAAGAAAAACCCCTAGAACCTGAAAGTCATTGTACCAAAACTCCACTAACGACAAGTCTAAGAACAAGGGGTACAACCCCAAAACTAAACAACACCTTAAACAATAGTCTAAGTCCGAAAAGAATGGACTTAAACAAGAGAGATCCATGACAGCCTGAAAGAACTGGCTCACCCTTGAATCCGGTCACGCTCAATAGTCACCTAGCTGAAGTCTATCAATAGCCTCCTGAAGATGTCATGTACTTAACAAAGAACAATCAATTGCAGTATCAGTACACAACCACATTGTACTGGTAGGATCATACGGATATCCCAATAAGTGAAACACATGCAAGTAACCACAACATTATAAAACAGACATATACCGAATATATATAATATTAGTCATCTTTTCAGGATCAATGTAGCATCCCACGTTCTCAATAATACACATTGGTTATCAATTTAGAGCAACATACAGTCTTCCAATATCAATCATCATTAGATATGAACGTAATCATCACAAGTAGATACACAACACAATTCAATGGTCCTCTCACGGAACCCAATTCAATAGTCCTCTCATGGAACCCACACCCAAATTGTTAGCATACCGAAACGTAGTACCCGATCCAATGTTTATGCCAAAATGTGGCAACTGATTTACTCAAAAATATAAATAAAAGAAAAATGACTAAGTTTTGAAAAATCGATTAAACTTATGGTTTAACAGAAATCGAATTTCCAAAAGAACAGAGTTGCCATTTAATTTTTTAGTAAAAATCAAGAAAAAACTTAAGGTTTTCAAAAGATCTAAACAGATAAAATCAATTGAAAATAAAAGGGTTCGAAATTCAAATTACATTCCGAGAAGGTGTTAGGCCCTCAAAATGCCCGCTAACTTGCGGTTGACCGGCGATTTGACTAAAATGACTTTGACTAATTTTATCAAGTAAAAAGAACTCATTCATTTTTTATTTATTTATTTATTCTTATTCTTATTTTTAAGGGGAATAATTAAAGGGAAATATTCTAAAGGGAATAATTCAAGTTGCGAAACGAATAATAAAATAAAGCTAAATATAAAAATAAAATAAATATTTTATTTGAATATAAAAAAAGAAAAGAAATGGCTATCTTTGGGAAATTAATATAGTTAAACCAAGATCAAGATAAATTGTTAGTCAAATACAAATAAATAAATAAATAAATAGGAGTAAAGGAAAGAAATATTGAATTTGGCAAAGCCCAAATTCAATCTTTTTTTTTACTTGGTCCACCTTCTTCTGAAAATTTCTTTGGGCTTTTGAGCCTCTTTTCACCCTCAAGTGACATGATATACACCAAGTGTATATCTAATGTATACAACTTGTTCTTGGACTCCCGAACCTGTATTTCAATTTGAACTTTAT
Organism: Solanum paucissectum; assembly: GCA_029582445.1. Taxonomy (NCBI): domain Eukaryota; kingdom Viridiplantae; phylum Streptophyta; class Magnoliopsida; order Solanales; family Solanaceae; genus Solanum; species Solanum paucissectum. The sequence goes on from JAJONZ010004869.1 coordinate 6,177, forward strand.
ATTTCTGCATTTTTCACCTGTATTTTCCACGTTTTTCCCTGTATACGATATTTTCTGACTGTATATCATTGTATACTGCACGTATATCAGCCCTTTTTCGGACTTTTGGAGGCTTGGAAATTCAAATCCCAGCCTTGTATAGCCTTTCCCGACACCTGTTCATCAATTTCAGAGAGCTGGCCGACTCGAAAATAAATAGATTTGGGCCTTCATGGCCCAAACGAGATGCGAAGGGAGGAGGAGGGAGTTCATGGCGAATTTCCCATGCAATAAAATGGTAAGGAATTAGCATACGAAATAACAGAACAGATAAGATATAATTTAAACAAAGACGGAATTCAATTAGAATGTAAGTAACTTAAGAAATTAAAAATGGACCGAAGCAACGACTCTAAATAAGACTAAGTGAACCAAATTGATAATGACAAAGTTAATAAACAAACTACACTATACAATAGCATACATATATGAATACATGTACACTTATGAATATATTATATTACATGGATCACATAATTATTGACCAACAATAACTCAAAATATTAAAAGGAAACATGTAGCATAGTTAGAAAATAAAACATCACATGCTTTAGTCGGTCAACTTTATTTAATGAAATCTAACAATGCTAACTTATTATATCAAAATATAGAATGTTGGAAGGTATAACAAACCCAATCTTTTTAAGCAAAGGAAGAGAAACTAGCGGGGACTTTGCCAGATTATTTTAATGGGAAGTGAAATAGAGCTGTAGATAATCAAAATCCAAGCAAGCCTATTTCTCAAACCAACATGCTGCACACAAGCATAAGTATACATGAATAAATAAAGAATGTAAAGAGAAGGGTGTGGTAAGGCAGAGACACCATATAAAAGAACCGAAATAGGCGACAAGCTAAAATTAGTGCAATCATCTTCAGATTCAGCCCAAGATAAGAGAGCTACTGCTATTTGTCTAGCAACAACATGCTGGGAAAATCAATTACTAAACTTCGAAACATTGAACAACTAATAGTTACTTATAAGACCCGAACCAAAATTGCGATTTCTACTCTAAGGACGACAATAGACTTTCGAACGCTTTCAATCAATCACTTAAGCTGACCAAACATGCTTGTTGAACAAACTAAATAGAGACGAGCAGAAGAGGGAGACAAATATCCATTTTGAATACATTTCACATTTTTTCAAGGAAACCGACTGTAAATAACAAACATTTTTTAGGCGGGATCTGAACAAAACATAGATGAACTTGACTCATACAAAATTAGAACCTATTCAAATAAAACAAGACCCGCGAAACTTATGCTAAATCGACCCCTAAGACTCACAATGGACTAGGCAACAAAGAGGAGAAGACAACATGTATATATGTATCAACTTATGAAAAATCGAGATCATCTCTAGAAGGTGATTCTGAATTTCGAGACTGAACCACAACTCTCATAACTCATCAATCGAGATAATAGCGAAATAAGAAGACTCTAACAAAGAGAACATTAACTCGGGAAAGGGGGAAAACACCAAACTTTCAGCGAAACAGAGGCAGACAATAGCCCTGGACTCTTAAGAGAGTTTCATCGCTGATTCACAGCCAACAGGGGGTCGAAAAGCATTCCGGAATAAAATGTTAACATATAAATTGCTCACACAGCTGGGAGTCAAACGAGCAACACATTGCGTGTGAAATAGGATCAAAGCGAAATGAGTATTACCTTAAAAGAGGCAGCGAACTAGGGTAGAGACGAGCTGGAACGAAAGAGCTTCCACCACCATACGAGGCTCCGACGACTCTGGCGAATTTGGACGAGGCGAGAAAGGAGAAACGGAACTAGAAGAAAATTCAAATCTTTTTTTTTAGCTATTTGAGAACATTTCTGTTCAAATATCGACTCCCTGTTTGCAAGCTTAACATCTCTTTCTCTTTTTTAAACTATGATTCTCTCTATCCTTCTACCAGTGAAGTTTTTCCTCATTACAATGAATGGGGAAGAGGGTATTTGTAGGGAACTTCTAGGGTTGGAAATTTGGGGGGAAAGTGGATCAAAAAACGGATAGGAACTAGGCCCATTTCGATTTCAAAATGCCAAAATCTTTCACAATTCGGGACAAACACCTTTTCCCTGAAATTTCGTCCCATTTCGGAAAGGGAAATAGGAACAGACGCGCAACTTGCATTTGCTGCTGCGACAGGGATGACTTGAGAGGGACATGAAGAAGACGACAAGGGAGGGCAGAGTACTGTTGTACTCGTAGACGCCGTGACGATTTCCGTCTATTTGCGAGCGTTGCTGCCGTGTATTTGACGTTGTATCGCTAGCTGCTGTTGGTTTGTGAACGCTGGAGAGAAATGGAGTAGGATGCCGTTTGGTTGTGGCGATGTTAACGTGAAGCTGGGTTTCTGTTTGGAATAAGGAATGGGCCGGGTCGAGTAAAGGAGTGGGCTGATCGGCTGCTGGAAAAAGGGAATAGAAGCTGACGGGTTTTGGATTTAAAAGTGGGCTGGTTGTATTGTATTTGGGGGTCGGCTGAATGGAATAAAAAAAAGGCTCAACATTGGTCTTTTAAGGGGTTGAATGAATTGGCAAGGAAGTGACTACCATCGCAATTACAAAGGCTCACAATTATAACTAAGTGAAGTTAAAAACTTAGCCGATTTGAATTTAATTGGTGAATCCGGTTAAAAGTTAAGTAAGATAAATTAATATTAATTAATGAGCTGCTTAATCTAAGCGAAATAAAATAATAATTAATTAGTTGCAAACTAGTTAACTTGAGATTATGATTATAACTTAAACTACCGTAAGTTGATCAAATATTTTTTTTTTTTAAAAAGTAAAATCCTTCGGGATGATTTTCGAACATTTATATAAGATATACTAGTTACATATATAATTATGACATATTTTTATTATTCAAAATATTATAAAATCGATTGAAATTACCTAAAATAACCTTGAAACTATTTTGAATTATATAAAGCTAATTATTCTAAGTCGTTTGAAAAATTAAGAAGCTCGGAAATTAATTATTACCGGGGAGGGTCAAAATTGGGTGTCAACAGCAACCGATCCCATATTTATGCCGGAACGTGGCCACCGATCCCATGTTTATGCCGGAACGTGGCAACCGATCCCATGTTTATGCCGGAACGTGGCAACCGATTCATTCAACAAACCACAATCACAATCACAATGTATATTTTCACAATCATACAATAAGAGGTGATTCATGACATACAATTATTCAATTATCCTCATTTACGATTAGGGTGATCAATAATGCAACATTCGCATGCATACATGTATTTTAATGAGCAATTACAAATATATATCACACCAACATGAAATCACAATCATCACCTACCTCGAACAAAGCTTGAATCCCCTAAGAAACTTGATTCTTCCCTTTCCGGATTCGTTCCGCTTGTTCTTGGTCTACAAACAACAATTATAATACGGGAATCAATAAATAAATACTAATTACCCGGATTACTAACAATTCTATCAACCCTAGATCAACCCATGATCTCAATTAGGGTTGTTTCCACCATGAATTCTAGATCAAAATCCTCCCTCCATCGATAATAACCCAAGAAAATAGGTTTTACGGATCGAAAAATGGATTAGGGGATTAAAATCCTTACTTTTAGTGCTAAAAGAGGTGGAAAACCTTCAAGAAATAGCCCTGAGTCGTTTCTTAGATCTTAAGAATAAACTTTTGCAGAAAATAAATTTTTTGGAGGGTTTTACCCTATTTAAGTAGCGACTATCCCACTACGGCGGGACCCATTCCGCTATAGCGGGATCCCGCTACAACTGGATGCACGGAGACAGAATGTTACTCGTTCACGCTAAGATCATTTTCGGGAGTTCTACTCGCTCGAATTCAATTCCGTAAAGTCGTACGAGTTCCTTAACCTCCCGGCTATCTACTCATGTAAACAAAATCATAATTAAATCTCTTATTCATTACCAGATTTCCCTAGACCTTACTGACTCTGATTTCATCCAAATCTGGACTATGTTAGGAAATTCTAAGTTACTACCAAAAAGTTTTATGGCCCCAATTCTTTCCCCAATGGCATTTTCCTAACAACGGAAATCATGTCATTACAATAGATACCAATTTACCCATCACTCGTCCTCGAGTGATCAAGTAGGGAAGACTGGCTAAAATAAGGGTAGAGTAATACTTGAATCGCTGAACACAAGATATACTTGTCTCGCATATCCTTAACTTTCGGACATCGAGATCAAGAATTTCAACCGGTTCTACTTCATACAGAAGGTCTTGTCTAACACAACTGAGTCTCACTTTATGATATAATCTTCGTCGCCAAATCAACCAATTGAATACCTACATATCCTTCCATACAATGCCTCAATGAAGTCATCACAATATTCGAGTGATAATTATTATTGTATGTACACTTAACTAACAATAAAGCTATTCCCAGTAACTACCAAAGTTGATCGTACACATGTCTGCAACATGTTATCAAGGACTTGATGCAATCATCAGGACTAATCCTTTCTCACATAAGCATGATAACATTCTAAATCAATACTCGCTACAATTAGAAGTGAACCTGAACCAACTAACACACACTCATAATACCCAAACAATCACAGTTCTTAACAACATCTCCATCCCACAACATAAATTCCCATGAGGTTAAGTTATAACAAATTTGATCTTTAGAAATCAGATACTTCTCGAGGGATATGTCCAAGCATATAACCCCTCCAACAACACTATCGAAATGCTAGATTTAGTAATTGTAGATTACCTCTTAAGAATAGTAGAATTTGAACCAATGATCCCCACATTCAACCACACATAATCGATACTTGACCTCGACGACTAGAGGAATATTAAGATTGTCGGATAACCATAAATACTCATGGTAGCTCTTTTATAAATTCTCATAAGCAAGGTGGTACATGTAGAACCACTAAAAGTACTTTAACAACTCCAGGACAACACCAATTATGTCATTCGAAATAACCAAATCTTCTCAATCTTCCCACTCAACCAAAAGAACATCGCAGGATTTGGTACCCCTCATCCACCACTAGGGATCCACCCACAAAAGTGAAAACACATGAGAGCATAGCTAGTGAATCATACTCACAATACTAACAACCATCATAACACTCCGACCATTTACCTTATTATAACCCAACACTTTTAAAATGAAACATTTCTTAGGTACTTAACAATCATAGTAATAGACTTTACGACTCAACTCAGGTGTAAGTCCTTTCAAATGCTTACTACCTGATACAATTAATCATTCCTCACCTTGCCAATTCATATCTTGACAAAATATATTACCACGAATGTAGATTTACAATGAAAAAATCTGAATTGTAAATTCAACTGTATAACACAATCCCCTTATCTATCAACATTAGCTTGTTCCTTGAATATTCTCATGAATTCATAGATCTTCTCTTATCATTGATCGTATCTCCATCGATCTTACAATATCCTTCGCTAAAAATTCAATCATACTCATTACTAAACTCAAAAACAAAAACAAGCACTTATCATCACGCTCAAGCTAATGTCTGCACAATCCTTTCTCAAGTCTTTTTCTATAGTTTTTAACCCATCTGATGGACCCATGACACTATTACCATAGCCACATCAAAATAATGAATCATTCGTCTCTGAACCCAATTATCTACCCCTCTGGAGATACCTTTTTAGTCTTAAGAATCCAATAAAAATATTCTTACTATCGCCTTTCTCTAAAGGTTGTACTACATTCTGCTATATTTTCCTCATTATAGCTCTAGCTCTTTAAAATTTGGTTCGAGTGGTGTCCCACCATCTCTTAAAACTTTCCATACAACCACGTTACTCACCAAATATTAGAAACCCACAACCTTAGATACTTGCAAATCGTTATTACTATACAAAAATTCGCTTAACCAACAATTTTATTATATAGTTGCATCCCGTCACAATCCGTCACGAACTCTTATTACTATTATGCTCAGTCAGTCTTGACTATCACTACGAAGCCAACATTTCATCAACACAACACCTCAAACTCAGGTAAACTCATCAAATTCAAAGGACTAACGCAATTTTTATACGGACCTTCTTACTAACATTTTCAATTTTCTCCACCCAACTATACTCAATAGGACTTTCTTTATCCATAAGCTTGTCATTCCGATATTAATCCACTCCCTTATGGTTCAAGATAAAATCACCAGTCCTCATACTGCCCTCCCTCTTCTTAACAACAAGATAGGAGCACCCCACGAGGAAGCACTAGGACGGATGAACCTTATCAAGAAGCCCTTGAATTTGAGCCTTAAACCCTTTTAATTCTGCTGGAGCCATACGATACAGAGGGATGGAAATGAGACGAGTGCCAGTTTCCAAGTCAATACAGAAATCTATATCTCTATTCGGAGGCATACAAGGCAAATCCATAGGAAACACTTCCTTTAACTCAGACACCACAGGAACAGACTCAATAGAGGGAGACTCAACCTTAAGATCCCAAACATGAGCCAAATAAGCCAAACAACCCTGTCATACCAGTTTCCTAGCCCGAATGGAGGATATGATCTTAGCTAGCTTAGGCTTGTACACCCCTTCCCACTCTAATCTTTCCCTACCAAGGATCTCTAGAGTTACCGACTTAGTATTACAATTAAGCCCGGTATAATAGGGGGACAACCAAGTCATGCCTAAGATTATATCAAGTCGGTCATATCTAGCATAACCAAATCAACCCAAATTTGAAAATCCATAACCACAACAGGACAACACGATACACATCGGTGACTATGACTGACTCTTCAACTGGGATAGACACATGAATGGGGCATCAAGTATATCACAAACCACATCAAATCCCAAGGCAATTGAACTGACACATACGAATAAGTAGAACCCGGATCAAATAAAATAATAGTCATCCGGGCTCAGACAAAAGTAGCACTTATGACCACTGCATCACACCCTCAAACTCGGTCTTGCCCGTGAAAACATAAAACTGAGCCCTGTCATCTTGACGAAAAACCTCTTTGCCTGGCTGCACTGCTCCTCTACCCGCATTACCATTTTCCCTGCCTCCACGGCCTCGCTGATTTCCTCCTCATATGCCCAGGTTCTCCATAATTTTAACACACTTTATAACTTATATTCGATTGCTGAACACCGAATTAAATTGCATGGGTTAGTTCGGGTACGATTCGGGGTCCATGATTGCGACTAGGGGAAAATTTGGGAGACAGGGCTGAGATTCTGTCTCGTCCTGTCCCGCACTGGCGGTCTCACCGTTGCCGGGAAAATCCCGCCTCAGCGGCCCTAACGGAAACAGAACCCCTGCCAATAATTTCTGGGGTTCCTCTCTTTTCTATAATTCCCCTGGATTTCCCGGCTATACTAGGCATTTAAGAAAATCCCTTTAGCTAGGACAATCATTGTCTACCCTCGGTCAACCCAATGAAGTACGCATTTAGAATCATTTACCTCGTTTCAACACTACCACACACATATCCCTAGGATACACCCAGACTTTCACACGGTTATTAGTTAGTCGCAACGCACGTCCAGATTTCTCGCTTACGAATCACATCGTAATTTATCAAGACCCTTGCACCTAATCTCGTGATGAAAATCTTTTCACAACAAGTTTCATGACACTCAAGCAATTACAACTTGCAGACGAGTCCTAATTCTTTAATTAGTTCGTTTCATAGACGACCATTATTGATAATCTATGCCTTATACGGCCCCTGAGGCCAGATACCAATTGGAACTTTCTCAGTTCTAATTAATTTGCTTGTGTGGGACTAAAGCGCCTAGTTCACTTCGTTGAGATACCAATTGGAATCGGGAGATACCAATTGGACTCAACTCACACCACAAGCGACAATATTAGCTAGCGATCCCCACAAAACTGCTAATTCTAATCATAGAACTTGGTCGAACCCAATTCTTAACCGCCTCAATCTTTAACTGATGGTAATCATACCTTAAATCAATCTTAGAGAAAACCGATGCACCTTGCAATTGGTCAAAAAGGTCATCTATCCGAGGCAATGGATACTTGTTCTGAATGGTGACCATATTCAACTGTCAGTAGTCTATACACATCCTCTCTTGCTAGTGATGGTGTTACAACTTTTATTTCTCTAGCTCGGACCATAGAGTGAAGGAGGAAAGATACCAATTTGTATCACCCAGATACCAATTGAATTCAAGTCATAGCACGAAGGAGTAGAAAGAAGTGAGTTTTTCTTAAAGTCCTTTAACCTCTCGAAGAAAAGTACGGACGTCATCGTACCATTCCGTAAGACTCTACTAGACTCGTTTTGGTACAATAAGATCAATGAACCTAGGGCTCTGATACCAATTTTGTCACGACCCAGACCGTCGTGATTGACACCCACATTAACCCTCCGGTGGGAGAATCATTACTACAATCCAAACTAACAAATTTTATGAAAACTAAGACATTTAAAGTTACAGAAGTAAGTTTAAATGACAATAAAAATTGAGTCCCCATAAACTCCAAAGTTTTAACAAACAACTTGCCAAACTAATGCGGAAGAACAACCCCTAGAACTTGAAAGTCATTGTACCAAAACTCGACTAACGACAAGTCTAAGAACAAGGGGTACAACCTCGAAACTAAACAACACCTTAAATAATAGTCTGAGTCCGAAAAGAATGGACTTAAACAAGAGAGATCCATGGCAGCCTGAAAGAACTGGCTCACCCTTGAATTCGGTTACGCTCAATAGTCACCTAGCTGAAGTCTATCAATAGCCGCCTGAAGATGCCCTGTACTCAACAAAGAACAAGAAAGTGCAGTATCACTACACAACCACAGTGTATTGGTAGGATCATGCGGATATCCCAATAAGTGAAACACATGCAAGTAACCACAACATTATAAAACATGCATATATCAAACATATACAATATTAGTCATCTTTTCAGGATCAATATAGCATCCTAAGTTCTCAATAATACACATTGGTTATCAATTTAGAGCAACATACAGTCTTCCAATATGAATCATCATTAGATATAAACGTAATCATCACAAGTAGATACACAACACAATTCAATGGTCCTCTCACGGAACCCAATTCAATGGTCCTCTCACGGAACCCAATTCAATGGTCCTCTCATGAAATCCACACCCAAACTGTTAGCATATCGAAACGTGGTACCCGATCAAATGTTCATGCCGAAACATGGCAATCGATCTTATATTTATGCCAGAACGTGGCAACCGATCCCATGTTAATGCCGGAACGTGGCAACCAATCCCATATTTATGTCGGAACGTGGTAATCGATCCATTCAACAAACCACAATCACAATCACAATGTATATTTTCATAATCATTCAACAAGAGGTGATTCATGGCATACAATTATTCAATTATCCTCATTTACGATTATGGTGATCAATAATGCAACATTCGCATACATACATTATAATGAGCAATTACAAACATATATCACACCAACATGAAATCACAACCATCACCTACCTCTAACAAAGCTTGAATCCCCTAAGAAACTTGATTCTTCCCTTTTCGGATTCGTTTCGTTTGTTCTTGGTCTACAAACAATAATTATAATACAGGAATCAATAAACGAATATTAATTACCCGGATTACTAACAATTCTATCAATCCTAGATCAACCCATGATATCAATTAGGGCTGTTTCCACCATGAATTCTAGATCAAAACCCTCCCCCATCAATAATAACCCAAGAAAATAGGTTCTACGGATCGAAAAATGGATTAGGGGAGTAAAATCCTTACCTTTAGTGCTAAAAGAGGTGGAAAACCTTCAAGAAATAGTCATGGGTCATTTCTTAGCTCTTAAGAAAGAACTTTTGCAGAAAATAACATTTTTGAAGGGTTTTACCCTATTTAAGTCGCGACTGTCCCGCTACGACGGGACCCATTCCGCTACAGCTGGATCCATCCCGCTACAGCTGGGTGAACGGTGACAGAATATTACCCGTTCACGCTAAGATAATTTTTGAGAGTTCTACTCGTCCGAATTCAATTCCATAAAGTTGTACGGGTTCCTTAACCCCTTGGCTATCTACTCATGTAAACAAAATCATAATTAAATATCTCATTCATTATCAGATTTCCCTTGACCTAACTGACTCTGATTTCATCCAAATCTGGACTAGGTTAGGAAATTCTAAGTTACTACCAAAAAGTTTTCTGGCCCTAATTCTTTCCCTAATGGATTTTTCCTAACGATGGAAATTAGGTCGTTACACCCAAATTCCCAAATGCAAGTTTTTTCTAGTATTTGGGCCAAATCTCATTATTTGAAAAGTTTAAAAAAATTAAATTTAACACCAAACTTTTATCTTTTACAAAAATACTTTATTTATTAACACCAACCAACTCAATTAACTCTTCATCTGCCAACTAACTCAATTAATAAATTTTTATATTATAAAGAGCATATATGTATGAATTTTCTTTAGATTGATCTTGCTTGAATTGATCTGTATGAATTTGTTCTCTTGTTTAGGTCTTAAGAGTTATGAATGATAAGAATATTTTCTCCTTGTGTTTTATTTTATCATTCGACTGGTGCAACATATGTCTTTCATCTTTAGTTAAAGATATGCTTTCAGATTTTGTGCACTCTAAAAAAAATTAAATTATGCATATGATGTGTTGTCATGTTGTATTGTAGAAACGCAAAAAAATAATAAAAAATCACGTGGTTTAGCTGCTGATAAAGGACCGATGAAGAAACATCAATCCTTATAAGTGTCCTGCATGATGATGTGAGGAAGTCTGGATTTAAAGGTTATGCCATCAGTGGTCCACGATTGATAGAGTTAGGAATGAGTTTTTTGAGAAAATTAGAAATCGAGATAAGTTTGATGATGAAAGTTTGAACTCAATGAATTTTTACGTGAACACCAAAGCAGTGATGGAATATTCAGTGAATATGAAAGTGATGATATGGTTGTTGATGAAAATGACGAACAATCGGCTTAGGGTAACAACATCGCTTCATCTTCTCGATCATCTGATTTGCAAATGCAAGCTCATCAAGAAAAGATTGTTCATAGAATGTAGGAAGATTATATTAAAGAATAGTTTGAACTCTTCTGGAAGAGAAGGCAGAGGTGCTTCAGTGATTGCGATATTTATTTCCTTCCGTGTTCTTCTTCTTTTTCAAATTCATATTAGTCGTATTTTTATTATCATGATTTGTACTAGTCTCTTTTAACAATGCGAATATTTACTGTAATGATGCTTGTTGATTTGTTGCGGAAGTCATGAATCTTGCTACGTGACTTTTCTATTTTGCTATGTAATACAAATTTATGGTTAGTTTTGATAGTTTTAAAAACTTATGGGTATAAATCATATTTCTTAAAAAAATAAAATATGTTTCCCAAATACTATGGCCAAACACATGGTGAAATTTCACCCAAATAATATTTGTCAATTTTTTTTGGAAATCTATGGCGAAATGCTAGCTTCGAATCGAATTTGGAATTTTACATATTTAATTATTTATTTAATGTGCCGTTTTCTTTTATTAAATTAAATGGAAGATATAGTATAATTTGATTCTTTTTTCTACATCAAACTGTTCTTTTATTAGTCTCTTTTGGATATTCGATAAAATTAAAAGCGATACAGAAAAGGTTAGTATAATCTCACACAAACATTAAAATTGTCCAAAAGTTTTTGGGCAAGAAATAAAAATTAAACCTTCTATAATTAGCTATTTGGACAAAAGTTGGTTTGAAATTTTCACTTATAACAACTGATTGATGTGAAACAAATTTTAGCATAAGAATTATTCCATTGAGATGAATACTCACCATCAATTTTATTTTTTCCACAGGAAGTCAAACATTTCTTTTCTTAAGATATATTGGAAATAATCTTTATGTTTTGAGATAAAAATAAAATCTGCATATATTCTATCCTCTTCGATATACTTTATGAAACTACACTACATATATCGTATTGTTGTTGTTGATTTAAGCACTCCCTATCAAAAGTGATTCCATCAGTCAACATTATTTTTAATTAGGCGTATACCGATAATGTAGTTCTGTAATTTTATTAAAGAAAAAGTAAAATTCGAGTTTGAAGTTCAAATTACAATGATACCCTTATAGACTATATATATAACTTGAACTAGTATGACCCGGTTCAATGTAGGATACATTATGTTTTACTTAAAACGATATATACAAGAAAAATGACTGAGTTTTCAGAAAATCGATCAAACTTATGATTTAAGAGAAATCGAATTTCCAAAAGAACAGAGTCGCCACTTAATTTTTTAATAAAATCAAGAAAAAACTATAAGGTTTTCAAAAAGGTTTAAACAGATAAAATCAATTGAAAATAAAAGGGTTCGAGTTCAAATGTACATTTCGAGAAGGTATTAGGCCCTCGGAATGCCCGCTAACTCGCGGTTGACCGGCGATTTGACTTAAAAATGATTTGATTAGTTTTGAAATTTTAACTTAGGTAAAAGAATTCATTTATTTATTGTTATTTTTGTTTTATTTTATTATTATTATTTAAGGGGAATAACTAAAGGAAATCCTTTCAAGGGAAAAACCTCAAGTGTTGACCGGACTAAAAATTAAGTATGGAATATAAATATAAAAAATTATATTATTATTATTTATTATTTTTATTATCTTAAGGGGGAGTGAACTAAAAGGGAAGTATCTCATAAAATGCTAGTCAAACTAAAGAATACAAGTAAAACCATGTGATAAGTGAAAAATATAAACATATTTAAATTAAGCGTAAGAAAAGAAGAAATAATTTCTCTTGGGGGGATTTAATTAAGTAATAACCAAACATAAAAGAGTTAGTC
>JAJONZ010004870.1:0-78562 GCA_029582445.1 Solanum paucissectum
CACTAGGGTCACCTCCACTAATTTTAGACTCCAAACAACACATAAAAACATGTACAACATACTAGAACACACCAACACGTAAAAGACTAGTTTCCGAACGTCTTGGTCGTCCCTTGACGTTTGACTTCCAAACTCTTTAAAACTGACTAAAACGGCTATTATTTATTGTTTTAGCAAGTTTTTAATGCATAAAAACCCATGTGAGGCTCTACTTTATCCTACTTCATTTTGAGGGTTGTTACAGTTGCCTCCCGCATTAGAGAAAAGGGAAACTAACAGAGTCGGACTGACTCTTGGGTGATGTTCTTGAAGGAAAACGGTCCACACACATCCACAAAATTTCAGATGTGGTCACGAGGGTCCTCATGAGCAAGTCCCCCAAAGAGACCCTTCATTTGCAACAACTGCAACATCGTGATGGTCACATTAAACACTGCATTGCCCATAATAGGCGGCAATCGAATAGCATCGGCACTTTTGAACTGATCCTCATTTACATCATCCAACTTTCTAATGTCATCAGAGTTCCCGATTTGACTTTCATTGCTCCCGTTCACACTCATTTATTCACCTATTTTGGAGTAATCAACAAGAAAAAAATAAGAGAACTCAAATAAAATAAAATTAGTTCACGAAAACAGTTCAATAAAAGAATTCTAAACACCATTCTCTGGCAGCGGCACCATTTTTTATAACGCTCAACTACACTTTATTCATTTCTAAGCTTAGGCGGTCGCTAACAAGTATAAACTCAACTAAGATTTTGGGTCGATCCCGCACGGAGTGATATATTAAATAATTCAATTAGGAAGTAATAACGTTTTCTAATCATTTGTAGAAGTAAAGGTTTTGCAACATAAACTTAAATCACGAAGTTTAAAATATTAATATCAAATGGAGGGAATTTAGTAACCAATTTATAGAGAAAAAAAACTACATGGGAGTTAAGCAATTAGAGGTCGGACCTTAGGAATGTGATCAATCAAATGCTAATTTCGCGTAATGGGTAATTACTAATTGCTTGAAGTTGTTGAATCTCAATGGGTAGGCTAGGTTTTGAATACAATATCCATCTCTCGATCAACTATCATGTTTCAAGTGAGTTTTCTCGAACCCTAACAAGCTTAATACTACCAAACAACTCAATTCCTTAATTAACCCACTTTGTCAAGCTGGGTTTGTAAAGGCACAATTAAACTCACTTCTCAAGATAGATTTTAAAGACGCAATCAATACAACTATCAATCAATCATTCTACTCTAATACCTCTTTCTCAAGCAAGCATATAGAGCTAAGCTAGAACTGAATTGTCAACTTCAGTTCATCAATGAAAACACGAAAAAATAATTGAACCCATTTCAAAACAATATTAAAATCAACAATCAATAACACCCATTAGTTAATTAATGCATTCGACTACATGATCACATTCCTAAAGTAAAGCATTTTAGCCAAACATTGCAAAAAGTAAGAAATCGTTACCAACAAGATTTTCCATCTGAATCGCTAACGATTTGCAATACCCAATGCCAAAATCAAAGCAAAAATCTTACAATCTCCAATTCTAGATCTCAAACTTCTCTACGATGTTTAACAAAGTGTAAAATGTAAAAACTCTCAAAGACTCAGGAATACACAATGTAGGAACTCCTTTTCTTCTTTCAAAAAATGAATTTATACATTCCCAAAAACTCAACACAGAGTCTAATTGGTGAGGTTAGTCGATCAACTCGGCAAACCACCGAGTTGTGCTTCTTCTCACCTTTTGGCCTGAGTCTTGCAACAAATTGTTCTGGTAATTTAGGTGAGCTGGATTGCGATCGCCGATCCATTTGGCGAGTTGTCGAGTCGTCCTTTTGCTAGCCAAGGTTGTTTGGAACATGGGCCACTTCACTGGAACTTTAAGTGAGCTGGAGGCTTACTCGGCGAGTCGCTGAGTGGCTTTTGTGAGCTCCAACCTCTCTTTTCTTCAGTTTTCCAACTTTTTCACTCATTTTCACATTGTAATGCCCTTGCCTTGCCCATAAGCCTTTATTGCTGCATATTAACATTAGTTTTGAGCACAAAATGGGAATTGAGGGAACTAAGTCAATGATTAATAATCCCTAAATAAGTCAAAATTCCTGACTCATCATGTGGCACACGGGTTACGGAGGCCACCTTGTGCTATGTGTGGTAGGACCCATCCAAGAGAGTGTCGTGATGGCTCGAATGGTTTGTTCAAGTATGGTCAGACATGCCATTTTATGAGAGAATGTCATAAGAACAGGCAGGGTACTGGGGAAATGGAGACCAATTTTCTTCAGCAGCTCCAAGAGATAGAAATACTCTGAGAAGCTCTACTTCAAGAACATGCAGAGGTACAAACCGTTTGTATGCTATAGTTAGTCGCCAAGATCAGGAGAACTCGCCAGATGTTGGCACTAGTATGCTTAAAGTCTTTATTTTTGATGTTTATGTCTTGATCCAAGTGTGAGTTTGTCTTTTGTGACTCCTTATGTTGCCATGAAGTTTGTCATTTCCCCGAACAACTTCTTGAACCTTTCAATATTTCCACACCTGTTAGTGAGTCTATTCTAGAAGAAAGAGTCTATCATGATTGTACCATCTCTGCTAATCACAAGGACACCATGGATGACTTAGTTGAGCTAGATAAGATGGACTTTGATGTTATTCTAGGTATGGACTGACTTCATACTTTTTATACCACAGTTGATTGTAGAACTTGAGTAGTCAAGTTTTAGTTTTCTAATGAGCCAGTTTTAGAGAGGAGATGTAGTTCAGTAGTGCCTAAAGGTCGTTTTATTTCATACCTTAAAGCCATAAAGTTAGTCTCTAAGGGGTGCATCTATCACTTAGTCCGATTTAATGACTCTAGTGTTGAGACACCACCCATACAGTCAGTTCCAGTTGTGAGTGGGTTTCTAGAGGTCTTTACAGACAATTTTCCCGGAGTCCCTCCTGAGAGAGACATATACTTCAGAATAAATATTCTTCCCGATACTCAACCTATTTCTATTCTGCCATATAGAATGGCTCCAACTGAGTTAAAAGAGTTAAAAGAGTAGTTGATAGATTTTCTTGATAAGGGTTTCATCCGACCAAGTGTCTTACCTTGGGGTGCTTCGAACTTATTCGTGAGAAAGAAAAATGATTTCCTTAGGATGTGTATTGATTACCATCAGTTGAATAAGGCCACCATAAAGAATAAGTATCCCCTTATGATAATTGATGACATTTTCAACCAACTTCAGGGTGACACTTGTTTCACTAAGATAGGCCTCAGTTGAAAGTGAGAGAAAGTAACATCCCGAAGACATCATTCAGGACCCATTATGGTTATTATGAGTTCCTTGTTATGTCATTTAGTTTAACTAACGCTCCTACAATATTCTTAAATCTTATGAATAGAGTATTTAAGTAGTATCTCAACATGTTTGTTATCGTATTTATTGATGACATATTGATTCATTTGTGGAATGAGGAGTACTATGCTATTCATCTCAGAATAGTCCTCTAAGCTCTAAAGTATCGCGAGTTGTATGCCAAGTTTTCTAAGTGTGAGTTCCATCTTGAATCTGTGGCATTCCTAGGCCATATTGTGTCTAGCGAAGGAATTCGAGTTGACACTCAAAAGATTAAAGTAGTGCATATTTGGCCACTGATATAAGGAGTTTCTTGGGATTGGTTGGTTACTATAGAAGGTTCATCGAAGGGTTTTCATCTATTTCATACCCGTTGACTAAGTTAATTCATAAAATGGCTAAGTTTCAATGATCTGAAGTTTGTGAGAAAAACTTTTAGGAATTGAAAACTTGGTTAACCACTACTCTAGTGTTGACCCTACCAAAGGGTACAAAAGGTTTTGTTATTTATTGCGATGCAGCTAGAGTTGGACTTGGTTGTGTATTGATTGACAATGGTAATGTTATAGCATATGCCTCCAGACAACTTAAGATTCACAAAAAGAACTCTTTGGCTCATGATCTCGAGTTGGCAGCAATAGTTTTTTCTCTCATGATATAGCGTCACTATCTCTATGGCATTCATGTGGATGTCTTCACCGACCACAAGAGTCTCTAGTATGTTTTCAGTTAAAAAGATCTAAATCTTTGACAAAGGAGATGGCTAGAACTACTAAAATATTATGATATGAGTATTCTATACCGTCCAGGTAAGGCTAATGTTATTGTTGATGCCTTGAGTAGGTTGTCCGTGGGGAGTACAACTCATGTTGAGGAAGTCAAGAAAGAATTGGCTAAGGAAGTTCACAAAGCCTCATGTCTAGGAGTCTGTTTGTTAGATTCTGCTAAAGGTGGAGTGGTCGTGATGAATGGGGTTGAATCATGGCTAGTATCAGAAGTGAAGTAGAAACAGGGAAAGGATCCTATTTTAATTGAGTTGAAGGCAAATGTGCATAAGTAGAAAGTGTTTGTCTTTGCACAAGGGGGAGATGGTGTGTTGAGGTATCAAGGTAAGTTGTGTGTTCCAAATATGGATAAACTCCTAGAGAGAATCATAGAAGAAGCCAATAGTTCCCGATATTTGATTCATCCAAGTGCCACAAAGATGTACCATGACTTGAGAGAAGTCTATTGGTGGAGTGGCATAAAGAGGTGCATTGCCGAGTTTGTTGCCAAGTGCCCAAATTGCCAGCAAGTCAAGGCTGAGCATCAAAGGCCATGTGGTGTAGCTCAGACTATACCCCTTCCAAAATGGAAGTGGGAGATGATTAATGTGGATTTCATTATTGGTTTACCGCGATATCGTAGACAACATGATTCCATTTGGTTGACTATGGATCGGATGACCAAATAAGCCCACTTCTTACCAGTAAAGACTACCAATACAACAAAAGAGTATGTAAAATTGTACATTCGAGAGATAGTTCAACTGCATGGAATTCCCTTGTCCATCATTTCAGATAGAGGTGATCAGTTTACCGCACATTTTTGGAAGTCATTTTAGAAAGGTTTGGGTTCAAAGGTGAACCTTAGTACCTCTTTTATCCTTAGACTGATGGCCAAGTAGAGTGAACAATTAAGACCTTAAAGGACATGTTGAGAGCTTGTGTTTTGGATTTCAAAGGTAATTGGGATGACCACTTTCCTTTTGTTGAGTTTGCATACAATAATAGTTACCATTCCATTAGTTAGATGGCTCCGTATAAGGCTCTATATGGGATATGGCGTAGATATCCTATTGGTTAGTTTGAGGTCAGCGAGGCTGAGTTGATAGGACCATTCATCAAGCTACAAAAAAGGTGAAGACAATTTAGGAGAGATTGAAAATAGTGCAGAGTCGTCAGAAATCCTATTATGATGTTAGAAGAAGAGTTTTGGAGTTTGAGGTTGATGATTGGGTATATCTGAAAGCTTCACCCATGAAGGGAGTTATGATGTTTGGTAAAAAGGAAAGCTCAGTCAACTATACATTGGTCCTTACAAGATATCCAAGAGGGTTGGTAATGTAGCTTATGAGTTGGAGATACCATTTGAGTTAGCGGCAGTTCATCCAGTGTTTCATATTTCTATGCTAAAGAAGTGCTTGGCTGATCCAGCACTCATTATGCCTACTGATAGTATTGGAGTAAAGGAAAGCATGTCCTATGAGAAGATTCCAATTCAGATCCTTTATCGTCAAAAACGCAAGTTGAGACCTAAAGAGATTGCATCAGTCAGTCTTGTGGAGGAATCAATGTGTTGAGGAAGCTACTTGGGAGGCATATGAGGTCATGATGAAAGATACCCTCACCTCATTCCTCTAAATCAATTCCAGATTAAGGTACTAACTCTTTGAAAAGTACTCTTTAAGTTGAAATGTTGAAGTTTATGTTATTTGCATGTTTTGTGCTTTGTTTTGGGTTGTTAGACACTTTCCCACCCCTTTCATGCTTAGTTTGGCCTCATTCAAGGATGAATTTTCCCAATGAGGAGATATTGTAACACCTCGGACTTCTATATTTGGCTAAAAAGGAAAAAGGGGCATGTCCATGAACCAAAATGAACCATGTACACTTCACGAGACCTTAGATGGCTCATTTAGGGGACCACGACCCGTCTGGAACATCGTGAAAGATTGCCCAAGGAAGCCAAGGTGAAGGTCACCTAGATGAGCCACTAAACGGCATGTGGTGACTTGTACGGTCTATTTAGTGGTCCGTACAAGTCACCCATCAAATTTTGAGTTTTGGGTCAACTTCAAACGGTCATATCTGTCAGTACAAAATGAATTAGCTGGTCCATGACCTATTAAATTAAAGTAGTTTGAGTCCTATTTCCAAAGCCACCAAGTTTACCTAATTTCATGCCCGGGGTAAAACGTTACACCCGTTTTAGTGAAGCCCTATCGGGAAGGGAAATATGAAGACCCACTAGACGGGTCGTGATGCTTTAAACAGCATGTGAAGCTGTAGACGGCCCATGAGACTGGTTGTTTTGGGCAGTGTTTCAGTTTTAAAAGTTTGGGTCATTTTGGTCTTTCCCCTATGCATTTGGTACTTAAACTACGTCGTTTTAACCCTATTATAAGTCTAAAGTACGTCGTTTCACACCAAATTAAGGACTTAGAAAGTGTTAATCAATTATTTTACGTTCATTAACACTTCAACGCATTAAATAAAGGTTCCAAGAGGAGAAAAGCTAGGGTTCAAGAATTCTTCAAGTTACTTCAATTTCGCCAAAGAACTTCGTTCTTCTAGGCATGTAAGGTTATCATAGTGTTGGAATAGTTCATCCTCACGCCATACATCTACTTTCAAATCAGTAAAAGATTAATCTAGGTTCTATCCTTAGATTTAAGTATTCTTGAGGTGAGTTGATATTGAGTCCTGAATTCTTGAGCTATTGATTATTGAATTCCTATTCCTAATCATTGAATTGTCATACAATGTGAATTGTAATTATTGAGTTGATTGTTCATGCCTATATTTTAGCATGAACCCTATTTTGAGTATTTAGTGAATTCTTATCGATAATCTTTTAAGCAAAACATTATTGTTTAAAAAGAGTTTTAAGGAAGTAAAGAGTAGTTAGAGAAAGAGTATAAGGGAACAACGTATTTTCAAATAGATTTCATTTTTACATGAAGAAAAAGAGTAGAGTTTTTGAGAAAAGTTAAAAGTGTTTTCAGAAAGATGAAGTACAGAGCAGTTACCTCTTAAAGAGGCCCCTTTTTGAGTAATTATCTAAACCCAAAATGTATTTTTACATTATGTAAAGAGAAATCTTATTTTCTAAATGAACAATGAGTTTCAAAGACATTTCAGAGCAGTTACCTCGTTTAAGGGGATAGTTTGAGCAATTATCTCAAACCAGAGAAAAAAATAATCTTTTTATACTTTGAGGAAAAGTAAATATTATTGGGAATAGTATTGAGTACCAATATGGGGGAGAGTTCAGACAACTCACAACCCCCATAAACCATGTCTTTCCCACATGGATACATGATCATACTTTTTAGATGAATCCTTAGTGCCTTTGGGAAAAGCTTAGTGTATCCACTTTGTTGAGGTTTTCTATATCCCGGCATGATATAGGACAGTTCTGGTAGCATGGACAAGACACTATATCATCACTTAGCTCATAGTGATGGTTGTCGATTAGAAAATCTCCTAATAAAGTTAAAGTGTATTTTCATATATCAGTTCTTATGATAAAGTTCACAGGATGAGAAAGTATTTTTTTTTGTAAAGTTAAGTAGTTTCATTCCTTTAATTTTTTGCATTCAGTTGAGTTATGTTATACCTATTGGAGTCATTGAGTTATGTTATACCTATTGCAATCCTTTTTTCAGTTATTTCACCTTGGCTATAGTACATACTCATACATTCAAATGTGTTGATGGCATTTAATCTGCATCTTTTATGATGCAGAACAGGTGTTGAGGATCATCAATAGGCATTCCATTGAGATCACTTTGCACTTCAGATGGCTTTGGTGAACCTCATTGCATTCTAGAGGAAGTTCCCTTTTCCTTTCAATTTAGTCCTTTTAGGGTGTTGTCGGTCTTGTCCCAACATCCATGTTGAACTACAGAGGCTTCATAGATAGTTAGAGTTGAGGAGTCTCTCAGTATTTCCCTTTCATTTGAGATGTTTTAAGACTATTATGAAAAATATTATTATTATTATTGCAATTAAGTATTTTGAAATAGTTTTAGTTAAGTATTTGCTTGCCTTTGAATGTTCTAAATTCTATTTCTAAGCTTGTTATCGTTCGAGTAAATCTTCCCCTAAGTATACAGCCAGGCTAAGGGTTCGCTTGGGGACCAAAAATGGTTCTCGAGTCCCTGCCACATCCAGGGTGTAGGCTTGGGGCGTGACACAAAACCTCGAGTTATGATGGCATCTACTGTAACCCACCAGTATATAAGCCAACTCATATTTTGGAATGATAGGTAATCAACATATTTGGTAGAAACAACAATCAACAAGAGAAAACAGAGGCAATTTCAAGAAAAAAAAAAGTAGAAGATAAGAACAATAAAAATATATAAAAACCCAAATAAAAGATCCCATCCCATGACTTGATAGTCACAAGTATAGAGCTACTATGTAACACTTCGTAATTCTACTCATAAAATTTGAATCTTTCATCATAAGTATATAATGTTGAACCGAGTGATGTCCTACATGTGCTTATGTGTTAAGGTTCATTCTTATGTGTGGAAAGTGTATTGGAAGTGGTTTAGGGTCATAAGAGACCTCTAATACTTTGTCGAGTTCAAAACCTTCCTACTAGCTAATTTTTTTGGATTTAGTTCATGCAAGGGTCCACTTCAAATGGTCATATCTCCCAACATATAATGAATTTGGTGTTCCACAACCTATCAAATTAAATTTCTATGTATATTCTTTTCAACGCCACCATGTTTGCCTCATATAGAGTTTGGAGTAAAAAAATCATGACCATTTTACCAGAGACCACCACAATAATATTTTCAGAGTCAGTGACCTATGAACCTCATCTAGTGGTCGTAGATGAATGTATGACCCGTACTATTCACTCGTGATTATTTTTTTCTGAAAGTCATTTTTTGGTCCAATTCCTTTGACCCAATTATGGGTCGTTGAAGCATCTACGGGTCGTAGTTTAGGCCCTTAGAATGTTTTGAAACTCAAAATTACATTCTGACTTCAACGGATGGGATCTATGGTTCGTAGATGGGCTCGTGGAAGGTTATTGACAACTTTTTTTTTACTAGGGTTTATTTTATCTTTTTACACTTTTCCAAAGTCTAAGCCGTGACATTACACATATCCTAAAAGGGTTTTCACTCTCAAAAATCAGTTCCAACACTTTTAACTCCCTCAAACTCATAAACTACTATCAGCAAGGAAGAAACTAGATATTCAATCTTTCAATAAAGTTCTTCTTTCAAATCTCAATCTCTCAGGTATGTAAGACTTCAATAAGAGTATCCCTTCACTATCATGCCTAAAGTATTTTTATTTTTAGGAATATTACTATACTGCAGAACCAAAGCTAGGGTTCTTTTATGAAATTATGATATTTCTTCAATAAGATATATTTTCATTGTTTCACTTTTATTTTGAAACCTTATGGTACATATTTAGTATGATTAATGGTCATTCTAACCCTTACGGTTTTTAAGCATAAAAATTAACATGATATAAATTACAACCTAAATACAAGTTATTTTGAGATATGACTTTTGAGTTTAGCCTCATATATGATTCAACGTGATAAAAGGTTTATATACCTCTGAGAATTATATGAATATATGTTGTTTTGGGAGGAATATTTAGTACCGAGAGTATGTGGGTTTAGAAAACCCAAGTCCCATAACTACGCTCTAATATAGGATTATGTTTCACCGATTTGTCGGTTGACCTTCTGGCCCTGAGAGGCTCAGATTATTGGATTCATGTATGATAAGATATGTTTCTATACTCTGAAAAGGTATAGGGAAACCCGTCCAACTGAAATTATAAGTTAGGGTCATGAGCTTGATAACACTCAAACTACTCTAAAAACAATGAAAAGAGTAATCAGTCGTTAGCAATAAAAAAACCAACAATAGAATCGAGGTCGAATCCCACCAGGAGTATATAGTGCAAGAAATTCAATTAAAAAATTAAGAATACAAACCGATTCAGTTAAGTAATTCGAGCAAGTAGGTGGATGATTCAACCAAATTTTCGAAAAGAGTTCTGGTATCAAGTATCACAAATTAGCTAAAATTAGAAAATTCAAACAAGTAAGAAACGATCTAGGGGTGCGGGGATTGATATAGATGTCAAATACGGGTACATGTGCTTGCTCAATAATGCTAAACAATTATGGATAGGCTAGGTAATTTTCAATGACACTAAACTTCTTTCAATCTCAAAGCATCATATCATATAATCTCTTTTCGGTCTCATCTTATGTGAATTACAAATCAACCCACTACCTTACTAGAATCTCTATTTCGAGTAGATTCGGTAACTAGAATTAAACCACGATTTCTCTTTGAGTAAACTATAGAAATCAACCATAAACTTCATGCATCAAACTAATTACCCACTTCAATCAATCTTTTTCGAGCATCAATCAAAGATCTAGACTAAGATTAAGTTTGCAACCTTAACCCATAAATTAACCCCATGTTAATTAGCTAAAAATCCATGCATGTATAGCAGTAAAAAAGTGCTACACAAGACCAACTAAATTAAATCAACACACAACCCCATAATCAAACTCCTAGAACTGGGGTTTTAGCCAAGCATCATAAAAGGACAAGATGTATACCAATTATGTTTTCACCCATTGGAGAGTTGAAATTAAGCAATAATCTTCAACACCCAATTTTATTCGAACCCTCAAATGTCAGTTACAAGGTTGTTCAAAAACCTTGAAAACTAAGAGTACTTCTCAAGGGGTAAAACTAGTAATCTAAAATCTCATACAAAGTCTGATTTCTAAAACTTGATTTCTCGATCTCATACATTTTCTCTCTTTTGTACTATTTATAGTTTCCCCAAAATTAGCCCAAAATGCTAATTTTGACCTATTCAGTAACATTAGTTAGGCTCGCTTTTCTGATTTGGTGGAATGTTGATTGCCCTTTAGCTCACCTTTCTTTTATTTTATGTAATACCCCGAGCCTACACCCTAGACATGACCGACACTCGAGAACTAGTGATATCCCCAAGTGAACCCTTGGCCTAGCCGATTATAGACCTGAGACTCAATATGATATGTGGAAGCCTTAAATAGATGAGCATTTAAATCATTTAAATTAAAACTTTGAAACATTATCTTGAAATACTTAACATGAATAAGTTCCACTAAAATCATCGGGAGAAAAACATGAAAAAACATCTAACTCTGCCTATCTATGAAGCTTTTATTTTTCAAGATAGTTGTCGTAAAAAGACCCACGACACCTCAATACTACTAAATAGAATATAAAAGTGGAGTCCTCAAAAGCAAGCAGATCTCACCAAAAGCTATCAAGAAGTGTGAAGTGATCTCAACGGAGTGCCTATTGATGTCCTAAACACTTGTATCTGCATCATAAGAAAAGATGCAGGTCGAATAACATTACTACATTGAATGTACGAGTATGTAAAATGGCTTGATAAACAAATAACTGAACTAAAAGATTAAAGCAACTGAACTGAATCAATACATGAACATGAAGTTAAAACCGTTTAAACTTTAAAATAATATATGCAACAAAAGAAATATGAAAATAATATTCTTTACTTTGTGGGGAGTTTCTCTAACCGACAACCATTACTATGAGCCTAGCAATGATACATCGTTTCACCCATGTTGCAAAGGCCATCCTATACCTTGTCGCGGTATATGATACTATTGTAACTATGGATCCATCTAATAGGCCTTATCAGAGGCAGTGAGGAGTCACACAATAAATTGGTGTGATCCTATCCTACGCTAGCTACACAGTTTTATGGGACTTGAGTTAAAAATAGACTGATATCCAATTTGGTGCTCGATACTACTCCCAAAATATTCAATATCCTTTATGCTCAATTAACCTTCAAAAATAAAGGGACTATTACTTTACTTTACTTTTCACTTTGCTCAATCACCCTTTACAAAGAAAGGACCTATTACTTTACTTTACATTTCACTTTTCTCAATCAGCCTTTACAAAGAAAGGATTATTACTTTACTGAAGTACTTTTCAAAAACATCAATCATACTTCTTCTTTTTCTCAATTGTCAAATAGTACATATGAAACCATTTGATTCTTTCTTAAAAGACTCAGTTCAAAACTTGCATTTAAAACTTATACTTATGGACTTATCATCAAGTCCATATTGATAAATAAAAACTGAAAACTCTTATACTTTTTTGAAAATAGTGCTCGCTTTTTCAATATAAAAATGATACATTCGGAAACCTTTAAGTTTCCTTAACTCTTTTTCAAAATAATGATTTTAAACTTTTCCCTTAAACTCACTTTAGTTTAGAAAATCAAAGTAAGGAAAATTACTGGCTCAAAATACTTTTAGTAAAACTCAATATATAAGGGTTAATGTGGAACTACAAGCATGAAAAATAATTCAAGAACTTCAATGCATAAGTATCGCAGTATCATCATATAGGAATCTCATAAAAGTGAGGGAAGAACCCTAGATTCAACTTTCTATTGTTTGTATTGAGATGTAAGGAGTGAGGACGAACTAGTCCAACACTATGAAAAGCCTTACATACCTTGAAGAACGAAGTTCTTGACTAAATCGATGAAACTCAAAGAATGCTTGAAACCCTAGATTATTTTCCTCGTAGAACCTTGCTCTAATGACTTGAAGTGTTAATGAAGATAAAATAACTATTAACGCTTTCTAAGCACTTAATTAGGTATAAAATAGCATGGTTTAGACTTAAAATAGGGGTTTAGGTGACGTAGTGTAAGTACTGAACGCATAGAGGAAATACCAAAATGACCCCAGCTTAAAATACTGATGGAGTTCCCTTCAAGGTTTCACAGATCGTTTAAGGATCCACAGTCCGTGAAATTCTTCATGGGCCGTATAGTCATCCGTGAACATTCTTCTGACTAATAGGGCCTTACTAAAATGGGCATACCGTTTTACTCCAAACTTGAAATGAGGAAAACTTGGTGGCGTTGGAAAGAAGACTCAAAGACCTTTAATTTGATAGGTCATGAGCCATATAATTCATTATGTTCTAAGAGATATGAT
Organism: Solanum paucissectum; assembly: GCA_029582445.1. Taxonomy (NCBI): domain Eukaryota; kingdom Viridiplantae; phylum Streptophyta; class Magnoliopsida; order Solanales; family Solanaceae; genus Solanum; species Solanum paucissectum. The sequence goes on from JAJONZ010004870.1 coordinate 13,185, forward strand.
CATTTGAAGATGACCTAAAACTTAAAATATGATGGGTAACTTGTACGGACCCCTAAACGGACCATACAAGCTATCACGAGCCGTTTATGGTCCCTTCCAGGTGACCCCACCTTGGCAATCCTGAACGGTTGGCCACCTTGGCATAAACGGGTCGTGGACACCTAAACAGACTGTTTAGGGTTCTGTGAATGGTCCATGGTCCATTTTGGGTTCGTGAATGGTCCATGGTCCATTTTGAGTTGCGAGGTGTTATAGAATGATTTGGGTCTTAACTTAGAACTTTTTGGAGTGTTACACTTCAGGCTTCATGTGTTTGACCCTCAGCTGGTAAACTCGATTGAGTCACACTTTCATATTCGGCAGATCGCCCATTATCACCTTGTTCACCCATTTAACTTCATTTTTATTCTGTAGTCTGTCACTTTCAATGATGGACCTCTGGTTCACCAATTTAGCTTCGGTGAATCATAGTTTCATATTTAGTCCTCCTACCTGCCTTGAATATTTTTAATTGTGAACACTGAGAACTTGGGCGATGTTAGGCCAATTGGGCAATCTTTTCTTTTGATTAGGAGACTACCAATTGGGAGTTCGTGTTCCTTTCAGTGTTTTTTGCTCTTTTTTTTTCATGTATTCATCATTACCTTGTCTTTTAGCCTTCATAGCTGCAAAATATCAAAATATCATTAGAATGGGACATAATTAGACATTGATGACACTAATTGTTGAACTATAAATGCCTCAAATGAGTAGAAACATACAACTTATCAACACCACAACTTAAACTTTTGCTTGTCCTCAAGTAAATCAAGAACACAATTAGTTCAATAATGTTGTCTACATTAGTTCTCAATGTGAGTTAACATGCAAGTTCCACTACAAAGCTACTATCAAGTATATGCAACATTCAATTATTCGTAAAAATCTTCAACTGATAACTAGCCGATATCAATCCAAGTTCAAGCTCACTAGTGCTTCTTTTCGATTGCAAAACACTGTTTCAACAAACACATTCAAGTTACCTCACATAAAAAATGATTCCATTATCTCACAAAGCATATCAATAAAGAATATAGGAATCAATACAACTCTCACTTTCCGAAAGAGAAATACATGCAAACTGCATCCCATAGGTTTGCCATATTTTTCAATCATCACATAACCTAGCTTATGCAACATCTCAAGGGTCTTTCAAGTCTTGTAATGGGTCTGAGGGTAAAGGTATAGTCAATTTGACTTATTGACTTCACCTTTTTAAAGAATTCTTGTACTTAATAAGCCCAAATTACAAGTATAAGCGGTCGTTGCCAAATAAAGAACCTAACTTAGGTTAGGATCGTTCACACGAGGAATATGGTTTAGACTTAGGCTAATTCACAGTTAATTGTACTCGTCGTCAGGTTTATTTTCGTAAAGAGGGAAATTTGTAAGCAAAGTAATTATTGATTTATTTGTAGTAACAATTAACAAGTACACATGATTTCTAGGGCACAAGTTTTCCCCACAAGCTCTTAACGTAGTAGTCCTAATAATAGTAACTCCTAGTGTTAGCATGCAAAGTTGGTAAGTTAGGTATCTCCTAAGTGATTGGTCATCCAAGTAGTGAATTTCACCACACAACTTGGTAGATGTACGGGTGTATGCTTTACTAACCCTTACCCTTAACCCCAGATTAGCCCTCGCAGTAGGTGGGTCAGGCTATTAGATATCGGATTGTCACATTAAATCTTTGTTGTTCAATCCTTTCTCATTCATTACTTCCTTGGTCGGGCAAGTAGGAATGAGGCGAGTTCTAACGTTGTGCACCATTAAAAAGTATTCAAAATGAAAGGATTAACAATACATGCACAAACACTAGTCTTGAATTACTAAATTGTTAGTTTTACGTTGTTAATTACTCATGGTTCCCACATCTCTAGTTGTGGATTTAGTTACTCATGCTTGAATTATCACAATTCATATTAGCGTTTACAATATAAATCATGAACTGACAAATAGAAAAGATGAAATCTGGAATCTTGAATTGAAGAACAGACGCAAATTGCATAAACCAAACTTTAAGAATTAAATGTCGCAAGTGTTCGTAAAATATTCCCAAAGCTAAAATCAAATTTTCACAACAAGTCTAACAACCCAGAAACGAAAATTACAACTAATATTTATAGAAAAAAAATCCTACACCAAGTAGGAAAAGGAAGTTTTTAGGAAATTTTGGTATGGGCAGAGTCGTCGACAGCTGGCTACCCACAGTCCATCGATGGAACGATGGCTCGTAGTGCCACTGTTGCTCAGCAGTGCCAAAAATCCAATGGTTGCTAATGACGATTAAGACCTATGGTCCGTAGGTCTAAGCACGGTCCGTCTTGTTTACTCATTGTTCAAGTACTGGAACTCATCTTCGCAGAAGTCATCAACGATCCATCAACGACGGTCCGTCATTAGAATCATGGCTCATCAATATCTTCTGTGGTTCCACCCTTTGTCAGACTTCCTTGAACTCTCAATCCATGCCTCCACCTACAGCTCATTAACTGAACGATGGCTCGTAAGTAGGCTCATCTGTTGCCAATTTTCTATTGCTTCAGACACTTTCAACACCAACTGCTCCAAACCTATTTCCCGAAATTAGATCAAAATACTATCACATCCAATAACAAAATGCCCAAGACTCTTGCAAAACTCCAATTTCAATGCATCAAAAATACTGTAAACTCACGGTACATCAACACCGTCAACTTAAAATTATTTCTTGTCCTCAAGTGACACAACAAACTCTAAATGACGTTTATGCAGAAGCAACACACAAACTCAAGCAATTAGATGGCATTTTCTATTAATTACTCTCTTTAACTATCTTCAGAACAATGAAAACCTTTTATTCAGACTCAACAATCTAACTCAAGCAGATCAATTTATGACATAGACATACCAATAGACACATTCACATACACAGACAACAATCACCAAGATACTAACTTTCTAATAATGAAACTTATGCCCTTACCGCAAAGAAATCCTTTTTTCACACAAAATTTGATGTTTTAGTTAGGGACTCAGTAAATTCTCACACTCAAAAGTGAATTCAAATAGATTTTGTGCTTGATGCCATAGGCTTGCCCTTATTTTCTACGTTTTAACTGTCCAGACTGGTCACTTAGCATCACTATAGAGCTTCTTTAGCTTGTAACATAGGCTCCATTCAGGTGTGGTATGTTTGGATATTAAGTGACTTATATGCCCTCCTTGACATTACATTGGCTATTTTACCTCTTTTACAACCAATTTTAACATTGTCTTCTTTTATGCTCTTCTCCATATGATTTATTTAAGCACGGGTGTGACTTTGACTTGACATTCTTGCTTGTTTCATCTTTTCTTTATATTTTTATTCAAACATTATCATTCTTTTGTTTCTTTTTGTTCCGTCACACCATTCTGCTCTAACATTTTTGCTCATCTTTTCTTTCTCTACAAACGACTTTTTTCATACCCTTTTTTTTATGTTTATCTTCATAATAGCCACCCTCAACTTATATATTTTGCATGAGTTCAGGTTCACGATATTCTATGAAGGACTAGGGCCAAAATCTGGGCAAACGTCTAACGTAGCCATCCTCAACATAGGTTTTTAGCATGAGTTGAGGTACACAATGTCCAAGGACGATCCAGGGACCAGGGCAATACAGATTTTTAGGGAAGGTGAGTTGGGTGTATTGAAAGAATTAGTATTTGTTGGGCTCAAACATTTGGATCAAATGGAGCATTTATATCTTTTGGTTGGTTTGTTTTAGGCTTAAGTGGACTCATTATCAACAATGGTCTATGATCATTTCCCAATTCCTAGTCTAAATCATCTTATCAAGACTAATGGGGCAAGTTCTAGATTGGCACACACTATATGAAAATACTAAACAACCTCACACACGCATGGAACCTTGTTTCATTATCAAATCATTAAAGCATCTGGTAAAAGTTATAGCTTATATTATGTTGTCGTATCAGTTCCTATCATGTCATACAAAGATCCAACACATTAAACTCATCAAGCACATAGATTTAGCATATAGTAAAACTTTGAGGGGTATCAATTTTATGCTCTCTTGCCATCATGATGTCAATTAGTCTACTTCTACATGTATACTATCCTAAACATGTTGGCTTAACATAAACTAAGCAGATCCTGGGGGAAAAAGAACACAGGCAAGAAAACCCCAAGGAAGGATTATGAGTTGGGTTATTCAGACTTCACCCTATCACTCACAATTCATTTACCCCACCCCCACCAAAATATGGTGCAATTACCCTCAATGCACAAAGAAATGTAATACATAGGGTGAGACAAACCTGTGGGGCATAAGTGCCGAAGACCTATCAAGAAGCAGGTGGATCCAGTTTCCCAAACCCCATTGGATCAACAAGAGTGACGTCGTCAGTAATGCCCTCAACAATAGTAGTAACACCATCAGTAGTGTTTCTCGATGAAGATGCACCCACAACCAACTCCCTCGCTCTATGCTGCCGCAACTCCTAATCAAGTATAAACTCTCATTGGGCTGCCTGGAACAACTGCCTCTCCCTCTTTCTGGCATGTCTCACCTCCTCTGGATCAATAGTGGGCTTAGAAGCATGTGTGTGCTTCCCATTCATACGAGGGGGTTAAGAGAAGGCGTGTCCTCTCTAAATAGAGCATTTAATATGACTTCACCAGCATCCTCCTCTGGAATGACTAACGCATCAATATCAGCCAAGATTTTTACTAACTCCGACTGCAAAGTTATCATATCAATAGTGGCCCTAGGCTGAGGTCTCTGCATCACCCTAAGCTCAAATGCATCTATCATTTGATGCACCGTCTGGATCATCACATCAATGTCTACCTCCATCCGTGCCTAAGAATCCTCAATAGACTTCCTCATTTGTGGCCTAATATGCTGAAAAAAGTAGCCATCTAAGTCTCCAGCTTCTGGACTCAAGAAAGGGGCAGCATGGTGAACCCAAAAGGGGTAGGAGTACGAGGTGTTCTTGCAGCCTGGACGGATGAAGTAGATGGGGCACATGGTCATCGATCTCCGCAGTAGTGGTAGGAATATGTTCCTCAGCTACCTGCTCGACCTCAACCTCAACATCACTACCCAAAGGGGGGAAATTAACATGTATTCCTTTCTTGGGAGCCACGGGGTTTGCATCCTCTTTTATTAGGCCCACGTCAATCATCTTGGTCACCTCCGCTAGCTTGTCACAATGCCAGACTGGCACTATAGCCTCTCTATAAAGGTGAAAAATGAGTTAGGGAAAGGGAATGGTGGTCATCCTCTAGAAAGCTCTCTCATGTATCTCCTCTTTGATAATTCGAGAGAAATTGATCTCTAGTCGTGCCAACAGACACGCAAGCATAAATTATCGGTCACAAGTCACACGCTGTCCGCCTATCTAGAGGACAAACTAGTCTTCATGATAGACCAGAAAAACTTGTCCACAAAGCTCAAGGTTGCCTTACGGATAGACAATGACATATCACGCACCCAGTCGGTGCTCTCTCCATCCTCAGAAATGTTGTGAGCCATCTATTGAAGTAAGGCCTCTCACTGCTCAAATTCCATCATAAAGGTACTTCTCTGCATAATCCCCATCCGATAGTCATACTTAGCAGTATTAATCAATTGATTATGTGTCGGGCCGTAAATAAAATGGTTGATGATAGTCTTTGATAGGTTAACATGGATACCCTACACCAATGTAGTGTAACACTCCAAAAAATGGTAGGTTAACCTAGAGCCTAAATGTGAGGATGAACGTCAAGAAAAAGGATTTTAAGAGTCAAGGCCTAAGGAGCAAGTGCCAAGAAAAAGGGGCAAGACAAGGCCAAAGGCCAAGGCTGCCCCAAACTTGAACACACTGCCTCAACTTCCACGGCCATCACCATGGGTCGTGGTCATGGCCACGACTCATGGGAGGCTTCGTGGAGTTTCCTTGGCCAAAGAAGAGAAGCCTCCAAAAATCCTAGTTACTGCCTCAAGGCCACGAAAGGGACCACGACTCGTAGAGCCCCTCGTGAAGATGCCTTGTGCATTTGATCTAGGGGCCCCAAAAGGGCATGGCTACTGCGTCACCCTTCACGAGGGTGACCACAAATCGTGGTCCACTCCATGACTCGTGAAAGGGTTCGTGAAGATGCCTTGGGAGAGAGAGCCTTGTGCTCCAAAATCATGGCCACGGTCCAAACCTTCACGGGTAGGACCACGGGTCGTGGTCCTCACCACGGGTCGTGAAGGTGCTCGTGACACCTGGGCGTGGTCCATAAATGAGGGTCATTTAAGTATTTTCCTTTTCAAGTCCAACAAAGTGAGGTCATTTTGGGTATTTTTAGGGGTACTATATAAGTTGATTTGAAGTCAAATTCACCCAATTTTAGTCATTAATTCGCAACACCCAAATAATTCCCAAAATCCTCTCCCTCTCAATATTTCTCTCACTAGAAATCCTCCATTAAAGAAGAATAAGAACTTGAAGACTAGGGCACAAGATCTCAGCTTCTCAACTCTAATTCGTGGGGAAATCCTCAATCAAGGTATGGGGGTCTTGATTCATGGAAAGATTTTATCCATGATTCCCTAAAACTCTCTATTTGAAGTTGGTAGATTCTTCAGAAACCTAGGGTTTTCAATCTAGTCATGGGTTCTTCCTAAAAATGATTTCAATGGGTTAATTTTCTTATATTATGATTATATTATTGTTTAATGGTGATTTTTATAGTAAAGTCCCTCATGAACCCATGAATTTCCCCATGACCCAATTTTATGAATTGTGATGGGTGTATTGATGCAAGATGAATACTATGAATTATGTCTATGGTATTTTAGTTATTGAATCTTGTTTTATCCATGCCTAATGTAGTATTTCTAGGTGTGATTATGAGACATGATTCATGACCCTTGAAGGGTAAATTATGAAGGTTTGTACATGTTGATGAAAGTTGTGTATGAACTTATGATTCACTTAGAAAGTGAAGATCCTACGACTATTGTGTAAATTGTGGGATTGTTGAAAGATCATTCTCCCCTTACCCTTACACATGATTCTGTATGAATTGTCTAGGATGATGATAATGATGTTGTGTTGATTGAAAGGCTATTCTCATGAAACACTATGAACATGATATGAAAGGTTTACTCACATGTTAATGATGATTCTAATGTTGAAATCCCATTCTCACCTAATTGAATCTATGAGCTATTTTATGAGTTATATTGAATGAAGGGCAAGATATTCACTCACACATGTAAATGCATTTCAGGACTAATTATGTATAATTTGGGAAATAATGCTTAGCACCGAGTGGATATGGAAAATGAGGTAGATGTCATCCCATCAATAAAATAGGTCGGGTCAACTAAATTATTCTCATGAGATGGAAGCTCCTCCGCCAATGCAATAGGTCGAGTTTCTAGAAGCAATTTCCATATGCCATAACTATGTGCCCACATAGGTCTTTAGCTAGTGGATCCACCTAAAAGCTATACATTTAGTTCTACCTTAGGCAAGTACGACACCTTCTTTCGGTGTGGGGTTACACGACACCGAATTCCATGTAGCTCACATGGTCTATGTCAGTTACAACTATTTTCCCTACATGACAAGATAATGAATATGACACGAACTATACTTATGACTTCTTGATGAGATTTACGTAGTAGGAGTGGGGGTATGAGACTTCACTTTTACATTGCACAAGTGGACTTGTAAAGGGGTTATAGGATGGTTCTTTATGCTATGATAAAACATGAATGTATGCATGTATGTTGAATGGATTATTGCTATGAATGACTTTCCTTATGTTCAAGTAATGTACATGACTATTTCCTTATCTATGACTATTGACTATGACGAGGTCAAAAGATGATATGTATGACTAAGCTGGGTTCAAAGGAGTACTTAGTATGGTTGGTATTATGGGATGCCAACCATATATTTTTCACAAGTATACCATAGGGCTGCTAAGTTAATGGTTCTACTATGTTATGAGGATTTATGTGATGAATATGCTATGACTTGTGTTTTACATTAAAATGCATAAGTGATTCTCAAACTTGACAAATGCATGCTTTTCAAATAAATTGTCCTTTTTATCATATTTCAAGGATTTTTATGCATGCTTCCATACTTAGTACATTTTTGTGCTAACCCCTATTTCTTCTACATTTTTGATAAGTTTAGGTTCCGGCTAGGTGAAATGTACTTCCTTTCTTGACTAAGGCTTGGATTGCTCATCTCCAAGACTTGTGGTGAGTCCTCACGGTTCGAGGACAAGATTTCATTCATTTCTAGTTACTTTCTTATATTTTATTCTTAAGAGTTTTCGATTGTAAAGGGTTGTGACCCTATTGACATTCTATTGTAGTAGATGGATTATGAGACAATGTCTAGATTCTTTTCGGTTTTATGAAAAAGACTTTGATTGTAAAATTTTAAATTCCGCATCATTTCTACTTTCTTATGTTTATGTATGATAAGGGCTTGTATGAGACCCCTTATGGGTCAAGTACGCCGTGTTGCGTCTAGGGAGTACCCCTGGGTCATGACAAACTTGGTATCAGAGCAGAGGGTTTTGGGATTGATTTTTAGGTTGATGTCTCATAAACCACGTCTAGTAGAGTCTTGTTCATGAGTGTGAAGCGCGCTACACTTATGGATGAGAGGCTATAAGATGTTTAGGAAAGTTCACTTCATTCATTACTCCTTAGTTGTCCTTAGAGTCCTAACTCTATTATGTCCTTTTCCTAACCCTTCTCTTGTGTTTATAGGCTATGAATACAAGAAGGGCGAATGTAAGGAAGATGGAAGAGAAGAACGTGAATGAGGGACTTCCTCCCCAAGCTCCTCAAGACCCTCAAGCTCCTAATGATGAGGGGTCTATGGCCAATGTGGAAATAAGGATGACTCTTCAAACATTGACTCAAGTCATGACGGCTCAAGCTCAAGTTGTGACAACTCAAGCCCAAGCTATGATGGACCAAGCCAATCGAGATGTCAGGCCCCGTGTGAACCCTAGTGTGAGCACCATGGCTTCAAGGTTGAGATATTTAAAAAGGATGAGCCCTCCCACGTTCTTTGGTTTCAAAGTGGGGAAGTCCCTCAAGAGTTTGTGGAAGAGATCAACAAGATAATTGATGCTATGAGGGTGACACCAATGGAGAAAGTGGAGCTAGCTGCTTATCAATTGAAGTGAGTGGCTCAAGTATGGTATGCCCATTAGAAAAGGAATAGGCCGGTAGAGGCGGGTCCCATAAATTGGGAAGTGTTCAAGAAAGCATTCCTTGCTAGGTTTTTTCCCAATGAGAAGAAGGAAGCCAAAGTGGAGGAATTTATCAACCTTCGTCAAGGAGGTATGGTATTGAAGAATATTCTCTAAAGTTTACCGAATTGTCCAAATATGCTCAGTCCTTAGTGGCAGATCCTAGAGATGAAATGAGTAGGTTTGTACCAGGCGTGTCGAGTTTGGTGAGAAACGAATGTCGTTCGACTATGCTTCATGATAATATGGATATATCCCGTCTTATGGTGTATGCTAAGAAAATGGAGGATGAGAAACTCCTATACAGGAATAGAGAGGTAAAGAGGGTAAGAACCGATGATGGGAATTCTTCCAAGGGTAAGTTCGAGGGTCAAGGTAAACCAAGGCTCAAGAAGAGGTTTTCCAATCAAGTCTCCTCTAGTGGTCCAAGGGCCAACAAAGATAGGGTGTATAATGCTAAGCCTCAAGGAAGAAATAGTGGTGGATCTTCCATGGAGAGGCCTACTTGTGCCAAGTGCGGTAAGAAGCATGAAGGTAAATGTCTTTCCGGCATGGGTGTGTGCTATGGTTGTGGTAAGAGTGGTCATCAATTGAAAGATTGTCCAACACGTACGGCCAAAGGGAGAGATAATAAGCAAACTCCTCCTAGTGGTTTGATACTTCCAAACTTACACCTCATCTAAGAGATATAAACGGTTGAAGTCAATTTACAGAACTTAACGTGAGTTGAGGTCGATCCCACAGAGAATTTCTTTACAGAAATAATTTCACTGTCACGTTTTACTCTAATGTCGTTATTATTTCCTAAATAAACAATTGAAAAAAGTAAATTTGGGTTTAGCGTTAACGTTTTGGTAACCAAAGTTGCAAACTAAAGTCTAATTCAACAATTAACAAAATATCAGTTTTGAAGTTGTTTCAATAATTATCTGAAACTAGGATTGTGTTCCCCATAACGTTGCCTCTAATGTACCTCCGTAATTGAGTTTCATGCAATTTACCTCTACAAAATACATGAAGGTTAGCTATATCTGACACTTATCAGTCTACTCAGTTAATCTTCACTCAAGTCCTCTCGGTCCTAGAGTGTTACACAATTTACCTTTGCCTACAATGGTGTGTAGATTCTTTTCTTTCGAACTTAAACCTTAACTCCATTTCATCAGATTAATTTAAATTTTTCCTAACTATCATTTTTCTCTCGAACAAATGACAGATACAGGCTCACTCTAATGCGTGCACTCATCAGAATACATGAATAACGAAAGCTAAATTACAATTTGTAAGCATAAATGGGCTTTCACTCGTTTTACGAAATTATGATTAGAATCACATAATTGTTCAGAAACATAGGATGAAAACATGTTAGAAAGTACTTACGAGAATAAGCAAATCAACCACCACTTTGATATTTCAAGAACTGGAAAACCAAACTTCAAACTTAATTCAATATCGAAAATTGAAAACCAAAAGCTATGAATACTGGAAACTTGTTCGACGTTCAAGGTTAAATAAGATAAAAAAACTGTAAAATGACCTAATTAATTCAAATAAGTGTTTTAAAAAGAGTCCTACTCGAAGTAGAACTGAACTTTCAGACACTTCATGACTTCCTTCACGACCCGTCAAGGGCTTCACAGTCCGTGAAGCCCTTCGTGGTCTTCCCTTGGAACTCTCCAAAATTGGGTCTTCAACACCTGAACACTGGAACTGCACCATAGAGGCTACCACGGTCCGTCAAAGGATTCACGGTCTGTGAAGCCCTCTGTGGTCTTCACTTGGAATTTCCCCATCTTGGGTCTTCAATGCCTGAACACTGGAACTTCACCACGGAGGCTACCATGGTCCGTGAAGTGCTCCGTGGTCTTCACTTGGAATTCCCTCAGCTTAGGTCTTCAATGCTTGTCTACTGGAAATCGCACCACGGAAGCTACCATGGTTCGTTAAGGTCGCCATGGCCCGTAGAGACGCCCGTGATCTTCACTTGGGTTCTCAGCAACTCAAATTCTAGCTTACATTTTCTTCTCTTCTTTTGTCTTTCACGACTACTTGTTTGCCTGTACAAACACTACCAAACACATTATATCCACAGAAATACACTCAATTCTAGTATTAATTCTTAGGTTTCAAGCATCAAATGTGCCAAGATTTCATGGCACATCAACACCCTCAACTTAGAACAATTACTTGTCCTCAAGTGATGAGAAAACAATACATTCAGTCCTCAAATTATTCAAACCCTTTTGAAACCACACAGCAGCCATCTCAAACACAATTTGCATCCAAAACCATGAATCTAACATGTAAAGATCAATCTATGACATCTCATTACTAACAGTCGATCATGTTTATGCCTGTGATTATCAGCTAACACAATCTACTCTGAAATGCAATCACTGTGTCCTCACACCAAAGAAGTCCCTCACTCATGATAATTGGGACTAAGTACTATGATCACACTATCAAAGAAATTCTAACTCTAACAACAAACTACCATAGGCTTGCCCTTGCTTTCTACGCTCTATCTTTCAAACACCCGGAATAGGATCACTGTAGGACTTTATTGGCTTGTAACATAATCTCAGGCTAGGGAATGGATATTTGGGTTTGTGAGTGACTAGTCCATTGGTTTTCCAAAGTTTCATTTGCACACAACTCTTTTCTGAGCGATTCCCTCTTTTACTTCATTTCAGCACATCCCAGCAACCATTATTTTCTTTTTGCTTTTTCTTTTTTTTTTTCTTTTGTTTTCTTCACACTTTTTTTTATATGCAATTTTGAAATGCACTCAGCTCACTGGTTAAACCTTCTTTTTCACTTCTTCTTTCTGCTCGAATTGCACTCACCCTCAACTTAGGCTTTTGGCCTGAGTTGTGACATCTTATCTTTGGAAACCAAAAGATATGATATTTACTGGGTAAGAACGAAAATTGACTTTTAGGCTAATATCGGGTTCAAGTGATGAGTTTTTATTTGGTTGTTTTATTTTTTGATTTTTAATGGCTTAACAAAAATGGCCTACAGATCATTTCCTATCCGGTTATTCTCAGATTTAAGCAAGACTACTCGGGCAAGTTCTAGTTTCTGCTTCTAGTGTTAGACGTCAAACAACACTCACACACACACATGACACAGGACTACATTCTCCAACTTCTTGGTTCACCAATTTATTTATCAGACTAGCAATGTTCAACATGTAAGTATCTAAGATGTCATCTAAAGATCCTAACAGTCAAATCTTATATCAAGGTAATCATTACACACAGACTAGTTGTTCCATAGCTCAACACACCAACAGAAACACAGGAAACCAATTTGCACAGTAAATACAGAGTCAACCTCCATTCCTTCTAACAGCTTAGAATGGCAGGTTACTCACCACCCCATCCCCAAAAAAAGGACTTTGCACTCAAAGTCAATAGAGAAAACAAAATTGGGCTGGGAGGAAGGGTCATACCTACGGCGCTCTAGGTGTCGGTAGTCGGTTCAGCATCGAAACCCTTATCAACGGGTGCACTCCCAAAACTCAGCACATGATCAGGCTGGCTACCACTTGCCGAGACAGGTACTCCGCTACCAGAAGCTCCAGTTAAAACTGCATCTCATTATTGTTGCTCACGGGCTTCTTTTTCTCTAGCTGCCTTTCTTGATGCCTTGCGGGCTTTATTTTCATGCCTTCTTTCCTCTCTGGATAGGTCAGCAGGTATCTCCTCATAAGATTCTCCAGCTCTATGTTTTCTCTTGCCGGACTTACTCTTGGGTAGTTCACCCCAAAACTCATCAAGTGATTGTGTGGAGGGTGCTTGATTTAGAAATTGCATCAACGACTCTGGCATGACCAGAGTGGGCACCTGTACTAGATTTTCATCCAGTTTAACAACCTCAGTTCATATCTCGGCCATTTGTGTTTTGATCTCTTCAGTATCTACTGAACCGGTGGCCTGGAATTGATCCTGGACAAGGTTCTCCAAACCATCCATCCTGTCTTTTAAAATAGCCAGCTTCTTCTGCATCTCATCTTTAATCGCTTTCTTTACAACTAGCACATCTCTCTCTATTAGCTGAGGAATCTGATTTACAATCTGGTCGACCAAGGTCCTAGTTTGGCGCTGATCTGAAACCAATTTCTCAAGAAAAATCATAGGAATAGTGACATAGGTACCTGGAGCCTGTGAGGCAGAAGTTGATGGTGGTGGTGCCTCTATGGAAGGCTGGGATGACTCCCCCTACTCTGGCACTTGTCTTCATGTGGAATATCAAGTGGGACATGAGGAACAACTAAAGTACCCACAGCTCCAGACTTCGCACCAAAGAGATGGTTCACGACATCGTTGATTTTAGAAACTTCGATGAGTCTGGCTGCTTCACCCCATCTGTCAATCAGCTTGTTCGGCAGAATGTTTGTATGTCAGCATAGTTTCCCTATCATATAGGGAAATGGGAGTATGTCCCTCTCATTCATTGCCCTGTCTTGCAGCTCAGTTGCTATGATTCGCCCTATATTTACCGAATAACCAACCATGAGGCACGCTACCAAGGAAGGCAGTGAAGTAAATAAGGTGTTATCATTAGTTGTCGATCTCAATTGCACACGGATAACGGCCCACCAACCTTGGCTGGAAAGACAATGAGGCCTTTGTAATAAGTGTTGGCGTTGTTGTGACCCAAACTGCATTCTCCTCATCTATGAAAATTTGCCTTGCAATCCAGCGCAAGACCCTCTCTCGAGAATCCTGAATCTCCATGGTAGTATCATTGGTGACTTCATGATGTTTGCCCTCAAAAAGGCCAACTGAAGTTGGTGCAGTGTATTATGGGCCATGCAACATTCTGTTAATAGTGGCTTCAGAGATATCTATCGGTTTGCCCCGAACTATAATTGAGTTGAGTGGACCCCAGGTAATGGCAATGTCTTTTTGGCCACGTTTCGTTGTTTTTATTTCTGTAACAAAGTTCATCAGTGTAACCTATCGTGGTCTTACTCTTGGCCATTTCTTTAGTCATCATGTTCCCCACATTCACTATAGGACATATTTAGAACACCAAACCCCTATTTTCCCATAGGATTACAACCAACACATATCCACCCATCAACACTTTTCTCAATAAATTCAACTAAATAACATAAGATCACAACCAATTTAGAAAACCACAACTTCAACCCACTGTTATCACACCCATATACAAGAATAATTATAAACACCTAATTCAACTTAACCCACAATAAATCAATACTAATCAAAGTAGATCATCACATAATCATCCTAAACTCGACTAAATCTAAGCAATCTAACTTGTTTATAGATAAAATTAAGCATCTAACAAGTGAATTAGGAGACTTACTTTGAATGAGAGCACAATTTTTGTTCGACTACACAGAGAAGTAATGACCCACACTCTGATGCTTTGACACTAGAACTAAGGTTTCAATTTTTCTAAGAATTTGGAACTTATGGATGATGGAAACCGAGTTATGATTGTGATAACCGTTATGGAATAGATAATGGGAAGAAAAATATGACTCTTGGCTCTTTAGGAACTTAATATACGTTTAGATTTCAATTATTCCTATTGCGCCGGTCGGGTCGATTTACTGGACATACTGGGTTGTGGACGACGGACCGGGAAAGTCCCCGTGAAGGTCACCACAGTCCGTCCAGTGGTTCGTGGAACTGACTTGGGACAAGATACTTACTTGTGGTTCATGAGAGGCTAGACGATTTGTACAAATAATGACGGACCGTGAACCCTTCCGTGAACCTTTTTCTTGCAAATTCTAGTAGCTCCTTTATGTTGGTGCTAAGATTGGCGTACCGTGAAAGTGCCCGTGAAGAGCACCACGGTCTGTGAGGCTGCCCGTGAAGAGCAGTCTGCACCAAATCCTACAATTTTTAACCCAATCTCTCCTGCATACATCAACAAACAGTGACTCTATAAAAACAAAGAAAAATAAAGAAAAAGGAAAATACCTACTACAATTACATCTTGGGTTGCCTCCCAAGTAGCGAATAATTGAAAGTCGCGGTGTGACGCAGGTTACTTGATTACTCAGACTTCATCAAGTTTACATTCCTCCACGATCATCACATCTTCTGGAACACCCAAGTATGCCTTGATTCGCTGGCCATTGGCTTTGATCCTCTCACCCTTGTCATTTTCAAGCTCAATCACACTCGACTGGACTACCTGAGTAACCTTAAAAGGTCCAGACCATTTGGATCTCAATTTTCCTAGAAAAAGATGAAACTTGGAGTTGAATAGTAATACCATACCACCAGGAGTGAAGCTTCTTTTCTCAATTTGTTTGTCATGATATAGCTTCATCCTCTCCTTATACAGTGCAGACCTCTCATAGGATCTCAGATGGAACTCATCCATCTCATTGAGCTCATTCAATCTCAGGTTCGCAGTTTCGCTCCAACTAAGGTTCAGCTTCTTCAAAGCCCAGAGTGCTTTATGCTCAAGCTCAACCGGCATATGACATGCCTTTCCAAACACCAATTTATATGGAGACATACCAATAGGCATCTTGAAAGCTGTCTGATATTCCCATAGAGCATCATCTAACTTCCGTGCCCAATCTATCCTGTTGGCATTCACTGTTTTAGCCAGAATGGCTTTAATTTCTCTTTTGGAGACCTCCACTTGGCCACTGGTCTGTGGGTGATAATGTGTTTCTACCTTGTGTTGTTTAACTCCATATTTATCTAGAAGAGAACTAAAATACCTTATTGCAGAAATGGGACCCGCCATCACTGATAATAGCTCTGGGTGTGCCAAACCTTGAGAAGATATTCTTCTTCAAAAAACCAGCAACACTCTTGCCACCATTCTCAGGCAAAGCGACTGCCTCAACCCATTTGGACACATAGTCCACTACAACCAATATGTACTTATGCCCATAGGAGCTCACAAATGGGCCCATGAAATCGATGCCCTACACATCAAACAACTCCACCTCCAAAATAAGTGTCATGGGTAACTTATGGCGCCGAAAGATGGCTCCTTGCCGGGACATACATCACAACTCCTTATTATGTCCATCGCATCCTTATGAATTATGGGCCAGTAGTACCCACACTGAAGTATCTTATGGGTTGTTTGAGCACCTCCATGATGACCACATACCGGAGAGGAGTAACATGCTTCTAGAATATGCAACATCTCAGCTTCAGGAACACATCGCCTGATGATGTTGTCAGCACACACCCTGTACATATAAGGTTCATCCCAAAAATACTTACCCACATCATGCAGGAACCTCTTCCTTTGTTGATATGTCAGCCATTCAGGCATCAAATCACTAATGAGATAGTTAGGAAATTCAGCAAACCAAGGAATAAGTTCAAGAGTAGCGGCTAATACCTGCTCATCCGGGAATGAATCATTTATGTCGAGCTCGAGTTCCTCTTTCTTTTCAGCCTCCAACCTTGACAGGTGATCAGCCACTTGGTTCTCACAACCTTTCCTATCCTTAACCTCAAAATCAAACTCCTAAAGAAGTAACACCCATCTGATCAACCTTGGCTTGGCATCCTTCTTTGCCATGAGGTATCTCAGAGCTGCATGGTTCGTATGGACTATCACTTTAGTGTCCATCAAGTAAGCTATGAATTTTTCAAAAGCATACATCCCCGCCAGTAGTTCCTGCTTAGTAACTGTGTAGTTTTGTTGTGCTCCATTCAGTGACTTACTAGCATAGTAAATCAGATGAAACATCTTGTTGCGCTTCTGCCCCAACACAACTCCTAAAGAAGTACCAATTGCATCGCACATTACCTAAAATGGCTCTACCCAATCTGGGCCAATGATCACTGGTGCAGAAATAAACTTCTCATTTAGGCATTCAAAGGCTCTGATACATGCCTCATCAAAGACAAATTTCATCTCCTTCTCCAAAAGCTTGCACATGGGGTATGCAAATTTAGAGAAGTCCTTGATGAAACGCCTATAGAATCCAGTATGTCCTAAGAAACTTCGAACACCTTTCACATAGATCGGTGGAGGTAACTTTTCAATCACCTCAATTTTGGCCGTGTCGACCTCAATCCCTTTTTGTGACACCTTGTACCCAAAGACTATGCCTTCCTTGACCATGAAATAACACTTCCCCCTGTTCAGCACTATATTTGCCTCATCGCATCTCTGTACGGCCCTGCTAAGATTCAGTAAACAATCATCAAAAGTATCACCTACCACTGAAAAGTCATCCATGAAGACCTCCAGAGTGTCCCACACCATGTCTGAAAAGATAGACATCATACACCTTTGGAAAGTTGTTGGTGCATGACATATTCCAAATGGCATGCATTTAAACGCAAAGGTGCCATAAGGACATGTAAAGGTAGTATTTTCCTGATCTTCAGGAGCAATCAATATCTAGTTGTAGCCAGAGTATCCATCTAAGAAGCAATACCACCCTTTTCCAGCCAACCTGTCAAGCATCTGGTCCATGAAAGACATTGGGAAGTGATCCTTCAAGGTCCACTTGTTCAGCTTCCTGTAGGACATACACACTCGCCATCCAATAAATGGTCTTTGTGGGACCAACTCATTCTTTACATTCGCGACCACAGTCATACCACCCTCTTTGGGTACCTATTACACTGGACTGTCAGAAATGGGGTACACCACCCCAGCGTCTAACCACTTGATTATCTCATTTTTTACCACCTCTTGCATCGGTGGGATTAACCTCCTCTGGTATTAAATGTTTGGGCTGCAGTCCTCCTCAAGTTGGATCTTATGGGTGCATATACTCGGAGCTATCCCGATGATGTCAGCAATAGTCCACCCAATGGCCCTTTTGTACCTAATCAACACTTTTATCATAGCTTGGACCTGTTCGTCATTCAAATTTGCAACCAAAATCACAGGTAAAGCGTTGTTAGTTCCCAAAATTACATACCTCAGGTGACTGGTTAACTGTTTCAGTTCTAGCACCGGTGGCTCCTCAATGGATGGTTTTGCTGGAGGACTTGGCCTATTTTTCAAGTCCAGGTCCAATTTTTTTGGAGCATAAGAGTGTGCTCCCATAACCTGCAAAGCATTCACGGTATCTACATAGTCAAACCGAAAATCAGCCTCAAACTTCATTAGTACTTCAACAACCATCCTCTCTTCAATGGATGCTCCCATTTGATCTTCATCAAAAACCGCTATTCGAGACACCACATTCATGTCATGTGGCTGCTTCATGGACCTACAAATATTAAACTTTACCTCTTCTTTGTTGAGTCTGAATTTCAGTTCTCCTCGCTCAACATCTACCAATACTCGCCCTGTGGCCAGAAATGGTCTTCCTAAAATAATGGGAACCTCAAAATCCACTTTGTAATCAAGATCACGAAGTCTAGCGGAAAGATTAACATTTCCACCTTTACAAGTACTTCACATAGGATGCCCACAGGTCGCTTCACTGACCTATCTGCCATCATCAACCTCATGGTTGCGGGTTTTGGAACTCCTAACCCCAGTTGCTTGTACATGGCCAGCGACATCAAGTTTATACTGGCCCCTAGATCACACAAGGCATTTGCAAATTTGATTGATCTGATAGTGCATGGTATGGTGAATGCACCTGGATCCTCCTTCTTCTGCACCAGAGACCTGATAGCAATAGCACTGTAGTGATAAATATGGTTAGTCAAATCAATACTCACCGCTCTTTTCTTAGTAACCAAGTCTTTCAAGAACTTGGCATATACTAACTTCTGCTCAAGGGATTCCACCAATGGTATGTTTACGGACAGCTGTCTCAGCATGGTGATGAATTTAGCGAATTTCCCATCCTCGTCTTTCATTTTAAGCCCTTTAGGGAAATGAAAAGGTGGTCTTGGGATTTGCTGTAACGGTAAGGTTCCCTCAACCTCTTTTTGTTTCGCTCCTGCTAGTTTGGCTATTAGTTGAGCATCCTCAAAGTCATCTACTTGCTCAACTTCATCCTCCTCTCTTTCAGCTTGCTCCAACACCTGTTCATGTTTAGTACCTGCAGAATTAGGGTCAATAAGAATCTTACCACTCCTGGTGGTGATAGCCATGCAATGCTCGTCCTTCTTGGGATTCTGGATCGTGTCACTTGGCAGTGACCCATTCTTCCTCTGATTTAATGAGGCTGGAAGTTGCCTCAACTGCTACTCAATCTACTTAATGGAGGTGGTGTGAGAGTCTACCAGTTGACTCATACTGGAGAAATCACCTTTCATCTCATTTACCCCTGCATCAGTTGATTCAACCTTTTGGAGCACTATGGACAACATGTCTTCCAGCTTAGACCCGCTGGAACTACCACTTTCCCAGTCTCTATTACCTGTGGCACATAGACACCACTGCGATCATTTTTGTACCCATCTCTATTCTACCAGTTTCCCTCCTCTCTATTTACTGGCCTATCATATTGTCCTTTCCTTGAGTAGTTCTGACCTATATTTATAGAATTGTAACCCTAGTTTCCTGAGTTGTAATTTCGGAAACCTCCTTGATTGCCCAAGAAATTATCCTCCTCATCTAGATCAATATCCTGATCTTCATACCTGTTTAGTTGTCCCACATTACCTTTTTAGACTTTGAGACAATGTGCTTTGTAAGTAGATCTATTTGGGTCCTCATGCGAGCCATGTCCTGGTCCCTTTCTTCTTCTCTCTTTCTTTGTTCAGCTGAAAGTTCATAAGTATACCTAAGTTCTCTTACTTCTGCATCCCTAGTGTACCATGCCCTGTTATTCTTTGACACCTCGTCCATCAGCTGCATGCTCACTGAGAATGGCTTCCTCATAAAAGATCATCCACACACTGCATCAGCAATAGGTTTAGGAACATAATTTAAAGATCTGTAAAGTGCCTGTTTAGGATGTCTCTCAGTGAGACCATGGTTTGGATACTTCTTCAGCTTTTGGCTGAATCTCCACCATGTGTCATGCATTGCTTCTCCTGGTAGCTCCTTATGGGCACTTATCTCGTCTTTCATTTGCAGCTCTTTAGATTCTGGAAAGAATCATTCCAGGAAAGCTTCCTCCAGTTCAGTTCAAGTCCTGATTGAATCATCAGACATCTCATTCAACTAGTTGGTTGCTTCTCTAGTAAGAGACAAAGGAAACAACCTCAATCTCATCGTTGTTTGGCTTACTCCAGGAATCTCTTGCGATTTTCAAATTTCCACAAAGTTCATCAGATGTTGGTTTGCATCATCACCAGTTGCACCCCTGAACATACCTTTCAGATTCAGTAGTTGAATCATAGTGTTGGTGATTTTGAATTTAACACCTGGAGGTAGTGCAGGTAACACTATCGCTCCAGTGGCTTCAGCTCCATCCAAGTCTAAATCATCCTCCTCATACATCATGTGAGCTGGATATTGTGCTCTACCCGTTGGAGCTATTGGTTGGCGGTGGGGAGGAATGATTCCATCCACTGCTATGTTTTCGTCCACTTCCCTAGGTTGGTTGTTCACAACATTCGGCTGAATACCTCTTGCAACGGTTTCAGCTTCCAATCCAAATCTTTGTCTCTGCGCCTCATGTTCTTGTGTGTTCACCATTTTGCAGATTTATTTCTGGTTCGTATGAGACTAATGGGGCTCCCTTACTTCTGGTATTTGGCATATACAGTCAAACTCATCTGAAAGAGACACTGACAAAGAACAAGACGTAAAATTAGGAAATCTAATTACACTTAGAATAAAAGCTGGTAAAACACTTCTAAATTGAAATTCCCCGGCAGAGGCACAAAAATTTGATACATCTAAACTTAAACCTCAATTAAGAGATATAAATTATCGAAGTCAATTTATAGAACTCAACGTGAGTTGAGGTCAATCCCACAGAGAATTTCTTTACATAAATTATTTCACTGTGGCGTTTTACTATAATTTTGTTATAATTTCCTAAATAAACAATTACAGAAAGTAAATTTGGCTTTAGCGTTAACACTTTAGTAACCAAAGTTGCAAACTAAAGTCTAATTCAACAATTAACAAAATACTAGTTTCGAAGTTGTTTCATTAATTAACTGAAACTAGGATTGTGTTCCCCATAACGTTGCGTCTAATGTTCTTCCGTAATTGAGTTTCAGGCAATTTACCTCTACAAAATACATGCGAGTTAGCTATATCTAACACTTCTCAGTCTACTCAGATATTCTTCACTCAAGTTCTCTCAGTCCTAGAGTGTTACATGATTTACCCTTACCTACAATGGTGTGTATATTCTTTTCTCTCGAACTTAAACATTAACTCCATTTCATCAGATTAATTTAACTTTTTCCTAACTATCATTTTTCTCTCGAACAAATGGCAGATACAGGCTCACTCTAATATGTGCACTCATCAGAATACATGAATAACGAAAGCTAAATTACAATTTGTAAACACAAATCACCTTTCACTCATTTTACAAAATTACGATTAGAATTAAGTCATGAATCCCACAACCCCATTTGTGGTGTTTAGCTAATAATAATTTCATGTAAATGTTCAGAAACATAGGATGAAAACATGTTAGAAAGTACTTACGAGAATAAGCAAATCAACCACCGCTTTGATATTTCAAGAACCGGAAAACCGAACTTCAAACTTAATTCAATATCCAAAATCGAAAACCAAAAGCTATGAATACTGGAAACTTGTTCGTCGTTCAAGGTTAGATAAGATAAAAAAAACTGTAAAACAACCTAATTAATTCAAATAAGTGTTTCAAAAAGAGTGTTACTTGAAGTAGGACTGAACTGTTGGACATTTCATGACTGCCTTCATGACCCGTCAAGGGCTTCACGGTCCGTGAAGCCCTTCGTGGTCTTCCCTTGGAACTCTCCAAAATTGGGTCTTCAACGCCTGAACACTGGAACTGCACCACGGAGTCTACCACGATCAGTCAAGGGCTTCACTGTTCGTGAAGCCCTCTGTGGTCTTCACTTGGAATTTCCCCAGCTTGGCTCTTCAATGCCTGAACACTGGAAATGCACCACGGAGGTAACCACGGTCCCTCAAGGGCTTCACGGTCTCTGAAGACCTCCGTGGTCTTCACTTGGAATTCCCCCAGCTTAGGTATTTAATGCTTGTGTACTGGAAATTGTACCACTAAAGCTACCACGGTCCGTCAAGTTCATCTCGGCCCGTAGAGACGCCCGTGATCTTCACTTGGGTTGTCAACAACTCAGATTCCAGCTTACATTTTCTTCTTTTCTTTTGTCTTTCACGACTACTTGCTTACCTGTACAAACACTACCAAATATATTATATCCACATAAATACACTCGATTCTAGTATTAATTCTTAGTTTTCAAGCATCAAATGTGCCAAGATTTCGTGGCACATCATGGTTCAAACTCGGATGCTCCCAAGAAGAACCGCTTCTAAGCTCTTCAATCCCGAGGTGACCAAGAGAGTTCCCCGAATGTGGTGACGGGTATGTTTCAAGTATTTTCTATTGATGTATATGCATTGTTACACCCCGGTGCCACTTTGGCTTTTGTTACACCTTTTATGGCTATGAAATTTGAAATATTCCCCGATATGTTAGAAGAAATTTTTTCAGTGTCTACCCCGGTTGGTGACTCGGTAGTGGCAAAGAGAGTCTATAGGAGTTGTCCTATTTCCTTGTCCCATAAAGTTACCTTGGTGGATTTGGTGGAGTTAGATGTGTTGGATTTTTATGTGATTTTGGGTACGGATTATTTGCACGCATGTTATTCCTATATTGATTGTAGGACTCGGGTAGTAAATTTCCAATTTCAAAATGATTCTACTTTAGAGTGGAAGGGGGGAAATACTATCCCTAGAGGTCAATTTGTTTCTTGTCTCGAAGCTAGGAATATGATCTCTAAGGGGTGTATTTACCATATTGTTAGGGTTGTGTATGTTGAGTCTGAAACCCCTTCCTTAGAGTCGGTCCCCGTGGTGAGTGAGTTTCCGAAAGTCTTTCTCGATGACTTACCCGACGTTTCTCCTAAACGGGAAATAGATTTTGGCATTGATCTCTTGCCGGATATGCAACCTATCTCCATCCCTCCTTATAAAATGGCTCCGGCTGAGTTGAAAGAGTTGAGGAAGCAACTCAAGGATTTGTTAGACAAAGGCTTTATTCAACCAAGTATCTCTCCTTGGGGTGCTCCGGTGTTATTTGTTAAGAAGAAGGATGGGTCCCTTAGAATGTGTATTGATTATCGCTAACTAAACAAAGTAACCATAAAGTATAAGTATCCCCTTCCAAGGATCGATGACTTGTTTGATCAACTCCAAAGGGCTAACTATTTCTCCAAAATAGATCTTCGTTCGGGTTACCATCAACTAAGGGTAAGAGGGCTTGACATTTCCAAGATTACCTTTAGGACCCGGTATGGTCACTATGAATTTGTGGTGATGTCATTTGGGTTGACCAATGCCCCGACGACATTCATGGACCTAATGAATACAGTTTTTAGGCACTATCTTGATATGTTTGTGATAGTCTTTATTGATGATATTTTGATCTACTCAATGAGTGAAAATGAGCACATGGACCATTTGAGAATTGTATTGCAAGCCCTCAAAGACCACCAATTGTATGCAAAATTTAGTAAGTGTGAGTTTTGGCTAAGGTTTGTAGCCTTCCTTGGTCATATTGTGTCGAGCAAGGGTATTGATATAGATCCTAAGAATACGAATACGGTTAAAGGTTGGCCTAGACCACTAACTCCTACCAATATTAGAAGCTTTTTGGGTTTGTCCGGTTACTATAGGAGGTTTGTTGAGGGTTTTTCCTCCATTCTTTCTCCGTTGATGACTTTGACTCAAAAGAAGGCTAAGTTTGAGTGGTCGGAGGATTGTGAGAAAAGCTTCCAAGAGTTGAAAGATAGACTTACTTCCGCTCCGGTGTTGACCTTACTGGAGGGTACCGATGGTTTTGTTGTTTATTGTGACGCCTCTAGAGTGAGTTTGGGATGTGTGCTCATGCAACATGGTAAGGTGTTTTACTATGCTTCAAGGCAACTCAAGATCCATGAAAAGAATTATCCAACCCATGATCTTGAATTGGTGGCGGTAGTGTTTGCTTTCAAAATATGGAGACATTATCTAAATGGGGTGCATGTTGATGTGTTAACCGATCACAAGAGTCTCCAATATGTGTTTAGCCAAAAAAGACTTGAACCTCCGACAAAGAATGTGGTTAGAACTTTTAAAGGATTATGACATGCCTGTCCTTTACCACCCTGGGAAAGCCAATGTAGTTGCGGATGCCCTAAGTTAATTGTCCATGGGTAGTGTGGCCCATGTAGAGGATGGGAAGAAGGAGTTAGTTCGTGATGTACATAGGTTAGCCTGGTTAGTGTCCAACTAGTGGATTCCACCAAGGGTGGTGTCATAGTCCATAGTGGTTCTGAATAATCCTTTATAGTGGACGTGAAGTCCAAGAAAGACCTTGATCCTGTATTAATGGAGTTGAAAGAATTGGTATTCAACAAGTCCGTTGAGGCTTTCTCCCAAGGGGGAGATGAAGTTTTTAGGTACCAAGGTCGATTATGTATTCCGGATATTGATGGCTTGAGAGAGAAAATTATAGATGAAGTTCATGGTTTGCGATATTCTATTCATCTGGGAGCCACCAAGATGTACGACCTATGGGAAATCTATTGGTGGAATGGTATGAAGAAGGATATAACGGGTTTTGTAGCCAAGTATCCAAATTGTCAACAAGTTAAGGCCGAACACTTAAGATCGGGAGGCTTGTCCCAAGATATATATATTCCCACTTGGAAGTGAGAGGACGTGAATATGGATTTTATTGTGGGGTTGCCTCGTACTCGAAGGCAACATGATTCTATTTGGGTCATTGTTGATAGAATGGCAAAGTCCTACCACTTTATTCCCGTCAAGGTTTCATTTTCGGTGGAAGACTATGCCAAATTGTACATAAAGGAGATAGTGAAGTTGCATGGGGTTCCTCTATCTATTATATTGGATCGGGGTACTCAATTTACTGCACGTTTCTGGAAGGCATTCCAAAAAGGGCTTGGTACTAAGGTCAAGCTTAGTACTACCTTTCACTCTCAAATGAATGGTCAAGCGGAACGTACCATTCAAACCGTAGAGGATATGTTGAGGGCATGTGTAATAGATTTTAAAGGTAATTGGGATAACCATCTACCATTGACCGAGTTTGCCTACAACAATAGTTACCACTCAAGCATTGTCATGGAAACTTTTGATGCATTGTATGCATGGGAGGATCTATTAAGGGGTGTGGGGGTGCCACGTCACCCCCGAATCCTTTGAGGGAAAATGGATGAAAATATTTGTTGGATGATGTTTCCTCATTTTGTGATGTGCATGATATCTTGATTCTCAAGTTGGATGAGTCTTATTTTTCCGGTCGGGTGTTAGTTATGCACACCATTTGCGTGTTGAAGTCTTTTTTGTTGTCATTGATGTGAAACTTCAAGAGCTTAATGACCGTTTTGATGTAGTGAGTAGTGTTTTGCTTCTTGGGATTGGTAACTTGAATCTGGTCAATTCTTTCTCTAATTTTGACAAAGGTAAAATCATGACTTTAGCAAAGTGTTATCCAAGTGAGTTTGATCATGGAAAAATTTGATATTTGACCTACCAACTCGATACTTTCATTATTCATATGTGAAGTGGTAATCCCAAGTTCTCCAACTTGCAAGGAATTCGTGATTTGGCAAAGGCATTGGTTGAAGCAAATCTTGCGGAGACTTATTCACTTGTTTATTTACTTGTAAAGTTGACTTTGATTTTACCTGTTGCTACGGCAACGGTGGAGTGGGCATTTTCGTCAATGAAGCACATAAAAAATGAAGTGCAGAATAACATTGGTAATCAATATTTAAATGATTGTCTAGTGTGTTACATAGAGCGTGATATATTTACAAATGTTAGTAATGATGTCATTATCGATCATTTTCAGAATATGAAAACTCATCGAGGACAATTGTAAATGAATGATGAATATTTATAATATTAGTAATATTATTGAAAGTTTTAATTTGTTAACTTCATACTTTTAGTGTGGAGTGTGGATTTGTAATATCTTATTATTTATATTTTGTGGATTGATTTATCATATACATCGAAAAGACGAATAATTTAATCAAATATAAAGTTAATTTAATAGATAAGTCTATTTGTCACCCACAGACTCTAAATCCTGGATTCGCCTCTGATTGTATGGTAGGAGGTGTAGATCTCCGGTTGGTTGGTTTGAAGTAGGTGAAATTGCTCTAATTGGTCCCGAATTAGTTTATGAGGCCATTGAAAAAGTCCGACTCATTAGAGAGAGGTTGAGGATGACACAAAGTTGGCAAAAGTCTTATGACGATGTTAGAATGAGGGAACTAGAATTTTAAGTCAACAATTAGGTCTACTTGAAAATCTCACATATGAAAGGTGTGATGAGGTTTGGCAAGAAGCGGAAACTTAGTCCCCGGTATGTGGGCCCTTATCAAATTTTGAAACGTATTGGGAAAGTTGCCTATGAGTTAGACTTGCCAAATGAATTGGCTCCAGTTCACCCGATATTTCATGTTTGTATTCTCAAGAAGTGCATTGGTGATCCGGTAACCATCATTCCTTTAGAGGGTTTGGGAGTTGATGAGAACCTTTCCTATGAAGAGATTCCGGTAGAGATTCTAGACCGGCAAGTTAAGAGGTTGAGTAACAAAGAAGTAACTTCTGTTAAGGTTTTATGGAGGAATCACTTAGTTGAGGGTGCTACATGGGAGGCAGATGTCGATATGAAGTCCCGCTATCCTCATCTTTTTCCTGCTACTCCTATTCAAACTTGAGGTAAGTAGTTTTCTTGAGTTTGATGTTTTGGAAGTCATATGTGCTATGAGTGTTCTTTATGATATCCTTATAATATGCATGTTCTTGTGAGAATTCATATTTAGTATAAATTGAGTTTTCATGATTTATATGTTCCTCGTGTTGATTTGCAGTTTAGTCTGATGATTGTTTATTTGACTTCATGAGGTGATTTTATGAACATGCTTAGTTATGCTTTTGATGAAATGGCATATTGGCTCCATATTGTTGTGTTGAGCTTGATTTGAGTTGGAGAAGGTAGTTCCTCCTATGATGATATTAAATGATGAGTTTGGTGCATAATAGGTTGTGGATGTAGTTCCTACATACTTGATTGCATTGATTATGTTTTGAGATGGAGTTGATGTTTCCTCCTTTGAGTTGTGCATTATTTTAATGTTGCATGCATGATCAGCTGCTAGTCTTGAGTCTTCAATTCCATAAGGTGTCTAAATCGTCATTCGAGGACGAATGTTCCCAAGGGGGAGATAATGTAACACTCTGTAAAATGGTAGGTTAACCTAGAGCCTAAACGTGAGGATCAACATCAAGAATAAGGGTTTTAAGAGTCAAGGCCTAAGGAGCAAGTGCCAAGCAAAAGGGGCAAGCCAAGGCTGCCCCAAACTTGAGCACCCTTCAACTTCCACGGCCATCACCACGGCTTGTGGTCGTGACCACTGCTCGTGGGAGGCTTCGTGGAGTTGCCTTGGCCAAAGGAGAGAAGCCTCCAAAAATCCTAGCTACTGCCTCAAGACCACGAGAGGGACCAAGACTCGTGGTCTTGACCATGGCTCGTAGAGCCCCTCATGAAGATGCCTTGGGCATTTGAGCTAGGGGCCCCAAAAGGGCATGGCTACCGCCTCACCCTTCATGAGGGTGACCACAGATCGTTGTCTACTCCACAACTCGTGAAGATGCCTTGGGCGAGGCAGTCTTGTGCTCCAAAATCATGGCCACTGTCCCAACCTTCACGGGCAGGACCACGGGTCATGATCCTCACCACGGCTCGTGAAGTTGCTCGTGACACCTGGGCGTGGTCCATAAATGAGGGTCATTTAAGTCTTTTCCTTTTCAAGTCCAATCAAAGTGAGGTCATTTTGGGTATTTTAAGGGGTACTATATAAGTTGATTTTATGTCAAATTCACCCAATTTTAGTCATTAATTCACAGAACCCAAATAATTCCCAAAATCCTCTCCCTCTCAATATTTCTGTCACTAGAAATCCTCCATTGAAGAAGAACAAGAACTTGAAGACTAGGGCTGAAGAACTCAACTTCTCAACTCCAATTCATGGGGAAATCCTCAATCAAGGTATGGGGGTATTGATTCATGGAAAGATTTTTTCCATGAAGCCCTAAAACTCTCTATTTCAAATTGTTAGACTCATCAAATACCTAGGGTTTTCAATCTAGTCATTGGTTCTTCCTAAAAAAAATTTCAATGAGTTAATTGTCTTATATTATGATTGTATTGTTGTTTAATGGTGATTTTTATAGTAAAGTCCCCCATGGACCCATGAATTTCCCCATGACCCAATTTCATGAATTGTGATGGATGTATTGATGCAAGATGAATACTATGAATTATGTCTATGGTATTTTAGTTATTGAATCTTGTTTTATCCATGCCTAATGTAGTATTTCTAGGTGTGATTGTAAGACATGATTCATGACCCTTGAAAGGCAAATTATGAAGGTTTGTACATGTTGATGAAAGTTGTGTATGAACTTATGATTCACTTAGAAAGTGAAGATTCTATGACTATTGTGTAAATTGTGGGATTGTTGAAAGATCATTCTCCCCTTACCCTTACACATGATTATGTATGAATTATCTAGGATGATGATAATGTTGTTGTGTTAATTGAAAGGCTATTCTCATGAAACACTATTAACATGATGTGAAAGGTTTACTCACATGTTAATGACGATTTTAAGGTTGAAAGTCCATTCTCACCTAATTGAATCTATGAGCTATTTTATGAGTTGTATTGAATGAAGGGCAAGATAGTCCTTCACACGTGTAAATGCAATTCAAGACTAATTATGTATAATTTGGGAAATAATGCTTATCACCAAGTGGATATGGAAAATAAGGTAGAGGCCCTCCCATCAATACAATAGGCTGGGTCATCTAAATTATTCTCATGAGATGGAAGCTCCTCCGCCAATACAATAAGTCGGGTTTCTAGAAGCAATCTCCCTATCCCATAACTATGTGCCCACATAGGTCTTTAGCTAGTGGATCCACCTAAAATATATACATGTAGTTCTGCCTTAGGCAAGTAGGACACCTTCTATCGGTGTGGGGTTACACAACACTGGATTCCATGTAGCTCACATGGTCTATGTCGGTTACGCCTATTTTCCCTAATGACAAGGTAATGAATATGACACGAACTATACTTATGACTTCTTGATGAGCTTTACTTAGTAAGAGTGGGGGTATGGGACTTCATTTCTACATTGCACAAGTGGACTTGGAAAGGGGTTATAGGATGGTTCTTTATGCTATGATAAGACATAAATGTATGCATGTATGTTGAATGGATTGTTTCTATGAATGACTTTCCTTATGTTCAAGTAATTTACATGACTATTTCCTTATCTATGACTATTGACTATGATGAGGTCTAAAGATGATATGTATGACTAAGGTAGCTTCAAAGGAGTACTTAGTATGGTTGGTATTATGGGATGCCAACCATACATTTTGCACGAGTATACCATAGGGTTGCTAAGGTAATGGTTCTACTATGTTATGAGGATTTATGTGATGAATATGATATGACTTGTTCTTTACATTAAAATGCATAAGTGATTCTCAAACTTCACAAATGCATGCTTTTCAAATAAAATGTTCTTTTTATCATATTTCAAGGAAATTTATGCATGCTTCCATACTTAGTACATATTTGTGCTAACCCTTATTTCTTCTACACTTTTTATAAGTGTAGGTTCCGGCTAGGTGAAGTGTACTTCCTTTCTTGACTAAGGCTTGGATTGCTCATCTCCAAGACTTGTGGTGAGTCCTCATAGTTCGAGGACAAGATGTCATTCACTTCTAGTTACTTTCTTATATTCTACTTTTGAGACTTTCGATTGTAAAGGGTTGTGACCCTATTGACATTCTATTGTACTAGATGGATTATGAGACAATGTCTAGATTCTTTTCGGTTTTATGAAAAAGACTTCGATTGTAAAATTTTAAATTCCAAGTCATTTCTACTTTCTTATGTTTATGTATGCTAAGGGCTTTTATGAGACCCCTTTAGGGTTAAGTGCACCGTGTTGCATCTAGGGGTACCCCTGGGTCGTGACATGTAGTCAGCAAAAGAGGTTGATCCAATGTCTTAGATTGTGGTGGCATAGCATTCTCCACATTCGCTGCATAGGAAGCATAGAACTCACTCACCATCTTCGAGCTATGATTGCTCAGATTTGCCGCCATCCATTCACATTTGTGTTAGGTGAATAATTCAAGAATTTCTGGTATCGTGTGGAGACTCCCAGTAAGTACCTCTTTTGCCTCAGTAATAGTCCATCCTCATATATATGGTACATCCCAGGGCACACGGTCTGTTTTGCTCTGTGGAAAAGAGTATTGGCTCAAATCAACTACCGGGAGGATCATGGGCCAATCCTTTGCTCGTGGCATCATACGCCAAGACTGCTACCGAATCAGAGATAGAGTCCGAGCTAGACTACGACTTCATGTTCTTAGAATTTGAAGGTTGGGCCCCCTTTTCAAACTTGAGGCAGGATCCTGCCTTGGGAATCCTCCTCGCCCAATGATACGACATGTCTCGATATATGCCTAGTAGTGTGAGGTGCCATGGTGGAGCCTCTTGTATGCTCAGATACCCATTTGATTCATCAATCAATCGGAGTGAGGGTGCAACATACTTATACTTCCCTTGCCTTTTGTAGGTATTCACCTTTTTGGCGCCATTTCACCTTTAGAAGACTTTTTAGCATTCAAATTACTCAAAAAAACAAATTAAACAAATCAAGGAACTTAAAAAATTCTTGGCAGTGATTATTTTTGGGAGTGCCGTTTAGTACCTACGGGCCGTCGAGTGAACGATGGACCATCGGTGCCCACCATAGGGTAGGAAGTAACATTTTATGCCTCATAAAATGAAACGACGGTTCACCAGAATGATCCGTCGATGAAACGAAGGACCATAAGCCAAACTGTGGTTCACAACTTAGGCTACTGAGTTATGTATCTAAACAACAGAACCAGACCTATGGGTCGTAGGTCATGGTCGTTGACCAGATTAAATTTCCACTTTGAACAAACATCACAATATCATAATTCAAACTAACAAATTACGTCTATAACATGCATGCATTTCGACATATTTTCATGGTATTCTATCATCCCTAGGGTTTCAAACATGCAATTCGTACATACACATAAAATTAACTCGAAACCCTAGGTCAAGAACTCACCTAGAACGTAATTATCACATGCTTTCATCAAAGTAATCAACAACTTTCACTAACCATTGTTCCAAGGGTACATTATAACTAAACAAATCAATTTCAACAAGCAATTCACACCTGAGGTCAAATAAGAACTTTGTGATTTCAACTACGAATTGAATAGTTCAAGTTTGAAATCATTACCTTACACGTAGTGAAAAGTTGTGTGAGTGTGTTCCTATTTAGCCTTTTTTTACGCCTACCAAATTTGACACCGAACCCACAACCTTTGATTTTAGTAGAATGAAGAATCAAGAAAGAAGAGAAATGAGAGAAATAGGGAGAGAATATGGGGGAGAAGGGAATGGAGTAAATATATATATGATTCGGAGGGATTGGAAGGTTGGGAATTTCTATAAGAAGTTATGTTAAGGGTTGTAACGGTTGGTGAAAATGAGGGAAATAGGGGTATGTTTGAACATGAAGGATTTTTAAGTTAATTTGGTCATGGGTCGGGTCGACTGATTCACTGACTTGGACCGACCAAACCCCGTGCACGGGTGTCATGGTTCCCCTTATACTTAGAGGAATTTCATAGTACGTACTTAGGAATAGGATCTACAAATGCCATCAGCGGTCCGTCGATTGAATGATGGTCCATCTATAGGAACCGTAGACCCTTGCACCAGCAATTTTGTGAAGGTACTTCTTTGATTTCCTACACGTGTAGCAAATATTAGGACTTCCTTTACATATTTACTTGAATCTTCTTGGACACGGACCCTATACTACCTTAATCTTTCCAACACTAAGATACAATAAACATAAAACTCAATAGAAAACCCTAAAAATATTATAAAATCACTAAAAGCTCCTAAAGTTGGCTAGATTTTACATCTTGGGTTGCCTCCCAAGTAGCACTTGATTTAACGTCACGGCACGACGCAAACCCCTTGATTACTCAAACTTCATCAAGATCCCATTCTTCTATCACCTCTTTGACTTCCTCTATTTTACCCAGGTAGATTTTTATCCTTTGACAATTCACCTTGAACCTCGTTATTTCATCATTCTCAAGTTCAACCGCTCCGTGTGAGAATACTTCTACCACTATGTATGTCCCAGTCCACTTGGACTTGAGCTTGCCAGGAAACAAGCACAACCTTCAATTGAATAACAGTACCAAATCACCGGGAACAAACTCACATTTTTCAATGTGTTCATCATGGTGCCTTCTCATCTTCACCTTATACAAGGCTGAACTTTCATATGCTTTTAGGTGAAACTCATCGAGCTCAATTATCTTGTTCAATTTTTGAATTGATGCAGCGTCCCAATCCAAATCCAGCTTCTTGAGTGCCCACATCACTTTGTGCTCTAACTCTAGAGGCAAATGACAAGACTTCCCAAACACAATTTTGTAGGGGGACATACCTATGGGAGTCTTGAATACAGTGTGATAGGCCCATAGAGCATCATCAAGCCTTCTTGACCAATCAATTATATTATCATTCACAGTCTTTGCAAGGATCTATTTAATCTCTCTATTCAATACGTCAACTTGCCCACTAGACTGTGGATGATAAGGAGTTGCTATGCTATGATGAACACCATACTTCTCAAGAAATGCCTTGAATAACCTACTACAAAAATGAGAACCTTTATCGCTAATAATCGCCCTGGTGTACCAAATCTAGAGAAAATATTTTTTTTCTAGAAACGTGGTGACACTCTTCCCTTCATTGTTTGAAAATGCAACTGCTTCCACCCATTTAGACACATAGTCAACCGCTACAAGTATGTACTTAAATCCATTCAAATTCACAAACAGACCCATGAAGTCAAGACTCCATACATAAAACTACTCAATCACCAGAAAAACATTCACTAGGAGTTCTTGCTTCCTTGAGATACATCCTTCTCTTTGGCAGCGATCACAAGACTTGGCAAAATCATGAGCATCTTGGTGAATAGTAGGCCAATAACATCCACACGACAAGATTTTATGAGCAGTCTGGATACCACTATGATGCCCACCAACAAGAGACGAATGACAAGCCTCCAATATACTTATCATCTCGATCTCGGGCACATAGCGATGAATAATCCCATTAGCATATATACGAAACAAGTAAGCCTCTTCCCTGAAAAATTTCTTCACATCAAACATGATTTTTCTTCTTTGGTGGAACGACAGATCTGAAGGCACCAAGACACTTTCCAAATAATTGGCAAAGTTTGCAAACCAAGGGATAAGATCAAAAGAAGCAGCCAATACCTATTCATCGGGGAACGAATCATTTATCTCAACTCCATCAGCTAACCTCATCATTGCCTCT
Organism: Solanum paucissectum; assembly: GCA_029582445.1. Taxonomy (NCBI): domain Eukaryota; kingdom Viridiplantae; phylum Streptophyta; class Magnoliopsida; order Solanales; family Solanaceae; genus Solanum; species Solanum paucissectum. The sequence goes on from JAJONZ010004870.1 coordinate 47,040, forward strand.
TCTTCTAATCTGGAGAAGTGATCATCCATTTGGTTTTCTATTCCCTTTCTAACTTTCACTTCAAAATCAAACTTTTGCAATAACAATACCCATCTAATAAGTATTGGTTTTGCATCCTTATTTTCTATAAGATACCTCAATGTTGAATGATTAGTATGAACAATGACTATAGTGCCAAGCAAATAGGATCTAAACTTCTCAAACGTGAAGACTACAACAAGCAATTATTGTTTAGTAATAATAATATATTTCTTTTGAACAATATTCAAAGCTTTGCTAGCATAGTATATAGTATGAAGAATCTTCTCTCGCATTTGCCTCAATACTACGTCAAGTGCCACCCCACTCGCATTGCACATAACTTCAAACGGTTATCCCCAATCCGGTGAAATAATGATTTATGCAGAAATCAACTTCTCTTTCAGCCCCTCAAATGCTCTCAGAAAAGCATCGTCAAACTCAAACTTCGACTCCTTTTTGAGTAGTTTTCACAATGGGTGTGAAATTTTTGAGAAATCCTTTATGAACCTCCTAAAAAACCCTCATGCCTTAAAAAACTTCTAAAACCTTTACAGGGATAGGTGATGGTAGCTTTTCTATCACTTCAACTTTTGCTCTATCAAATTTGATGCCCTTCCTCAAAATTCTATGGCCCAGAACTATACCCTTTTTCACCATAAAGTGACATTTTTCCCAATTTAGCACAACATTGTACTCTTCATACCATTTCAGCACTTCACCTAAGTGTATCAAGCATCATCAAATGAGTCACCAACTACTAAGAAAGCATCATAAATACCTCAATTTTGACCTCCACCATATCAGAAAATATTGACATCATGCAACGCTGAAAAGTCATCGGTGCATTACGAAACCCGAATGGCATCCTCTTGAAAGAAAATGTTTTTTAAGGACAAGTGAAGGTGGTCTTCTCTTGGTCTTTCGGAGCTATAGAAATCTGATTATAGCCTGAATATCAATCTAGAAAACAATACTAATCCTTTCCATCAAGACAATTTATTATTTGGTCCATGAACTACATTGGGAAGAATCTTTTTCTGTCCACTCATTCAACTTAAGATAGTCCATACAAACTCTCCAACCAGTTAACGGCCTCATTGGAACGAGCTCACTCTTTGCATTAGGAACGATGGTGATTCATCCCTTCATTGGCACACATTGAACTAGGCACACCCAATTACTATCAGCAATATGATATACGACTCCAGCATCTAGCCACTAATGATCTCCTTCTTCACAACCTCTTGCATTTGTGGATTTATTCTTATTTGGTTCTTATACTTGGCTTGCTATCCAGCATAAGTTGAACTTTGTGAGAGAAAATACCATGTGGAATACAAATAATATCAGGAATGGTCCATCCTAATGCCCTTTTGAATTTCTTCAACACCGATATCAACACCTCTACTTGCCCTTCATTCAAGTCAACAGCAATAATAACTGGCAAAGTACTAATATGGCCCAAGAACACTTATCATAAATGAGATGAAAGAGATTTAAGCTCCAATTTTGGAGGTTTATCAACAAATGGTTTTGCAGGTAGACTGTCTCGATTTTTCAAATCCAGATCCAGCTTCCTTGGTTAATGACGATAAAAATTACCCCATTGAGTGCAACAACTAGCTCACTATATTCATTAATATCATCTCCATCAAAGTTCATTATCACAATGCTAGTGCTTCAACACCCAATCTCTCTTCAATAGACACATCTGGTCTACATATACCACCTTAAGATCACTTCCATACTTCATAGATTTGTAGATATTAAAAGTTACCTTTTCATTATTCAATCAAAACTTTATCTGCCCTCTTTCCATATCAACCAAAGCACGCCCAATAGAAAGGAATGGTCTCCCTAAGATGATGGGGACTTCAAAGTCAACTTTACAATCTAGTATCACAAATTCTGTCGGAAAGATGAACGTCTCAACTATCACAAGGACATCTTGAAGCACCCCAATAAGTTTTTTCACAATTTCGTCGACCATAAGTAGTTGTATTGCTGTCGGTTTAGGGGTTCCTAAGCCCAACTTCTTGTATATAGACAACGACATTAGATTAATGCTAGCACCTAAGTAACATAAAGCCTTTGTAAAATGAAACATACCAATAGTTCATGGAATAGTAAATGCTTTAGGATCCTCCTTCTTCTGCACTAATGATCTAGTAATAATGTGCTACAATGCTACAACTTTTCATCATCTTCGAAACTGACAGTCCTCTTCTTAGTGACCAGATCCTTCATGAATTTCGCATAACCCGGCATTTTTTCAAGTACCCCAATCAAAGGAACATTTATGGACAACTGCTTAAGCAAAGTTGTTAACTTGTGATACTTTCCTTCTTCTACTTTGTTTACCAACCTTTGTAGGAAGGGAGGTGGAGGTCTCGGCATAGGGCTGATATTTTGCGTCCCCTCAGCCTCCTTCTCATTTTGATCTTTCGGCTTCTCAACTACTTCAACTTCGTCCTTTGCGTGCTCGTTCACACTTTCCACTCCAATCAACATAGGAGGGTTTATAGTCTGTTTTCCACCCCTAATGGTAACTTATATACATTGTCTATCATTCTTTGGATATTGGATGGTATTGCTAGGGAGTGTTTCTTGCTGACACTGATTTACACTTGTGGATAACTGGCTCAGCTTCTGCTCAATCTGTTTAATAGATACTGCATGTGACTCAACTTTCTGACGAATGCCTGTTAAATCATCACGCATTTATTTCACATTTCCATCAGTTGCATCAAACTGTTTCATCATCTTCTGCATCATATCTTTTATGCGATTCATACTCGATCCAGCATCTCTGTTCCAGGTGGAAAATAAAGTCCACTCTTTTCATTCTTGTTGCCAACCCCATTCTAGTTATAATCGTTGTCACAATTAAAGCTCCCATCACGGACATATTGCTCTTCGTGATTATAGTTACCATAGTTTCGACCTTGATTTTTTTACCTTGGAGCCAATTATCCGAATTAGATGCTTGGGCGTTGGTCTAGAAACCCCCCATCTGATCATTCAATAGATTCATGTCCTCCTTATAAATGTACTCATCAGCAGGTGGTGCTCTATTATGGTAGTTCATTGCATTCACTTTCTCTGCACATTCGCTCACATGTTTCAACACCAAGCCAACCTTTGTTCTCAATTGCGTTATTTCTTCACGAATATATTTGTTGGAGTGATTTAGTGTGGCATATACAACCAACGTATTTCTTCTTGTATTTGACTCTCTAGTGCTCCATGCCTTGTTATTCTTAGAGATCTTTTCAAGTTTTTTGACAATCTCTTGAAATGTAATTGCTCCGTAAGATCCTCCAGCAATAGTATCTAGTACAGCCTTTCCATTATCATATTGCCCTCTGTAAAATTACTCTTTCAGTGACTCATCATCTATGTGGTGGTTAGACACACTCTTCATAAACCCAGTGAATCTATCTGAAGAGCTATTTACCGACTCTCCATAAAATGCTATGAAGTTATTGAGTTTTCCATGAGATTCAACTTCTTGGACACCGGGAAATACTTCTCTGTGAATACCCTGTGTAACCCATCCCAAGTGGTGATTGAGTTATATGGAAACTCAGACAGCCATATAGTAGCATCATTTGTCAAAGAAAGTGGAAACACCTTTAAGCTGATCGCATCTATGTCTAAATCTGGTCGTCCCACACTACTCATGCAGACACTCTTCACTTTGCTCATATGAGCAATATGGATCCTCCGAAGGTAACCCAGCAAACAATCCTCTAGATATAAGCATTTGCATCAAACTGCTGATCAGCACAAAAGTATGTCTAGGAGGTAGTGGAGGAACAACTATAGCACCAGGCGATCCCACATCATTATAATCAACCCTGTAGTTTTCACACACATCTTGTAGCCACCCTTTCGGAGGGATACTACCACTTAACGAGAAACCTAATTTAATACTTGCGACATTTAAAAAAGATTAACGAAGGGCATATTAATTTTAATCTAGTCGAGGGATTAGGTTCATAACGAATAATTTAGTTAAGGATATACATCTTTCCCATTTAAACATTTATTTGATGTTAAAATTGACATGGCGCAAAATTTAACTTATGACGGAAAGACCCTCCCAGAATAATTTAAGCAAATAACTAACGAGCTTTTCATGCATATATTATCCTCACACTTAAGGATAAGATAACAAGAATATTACCAACTTCCGAGTACCGAAATCAGCCGGTTCATGCTTCACACAAACATTCAAAACTAATAGTAAATTTCGTATATTACAAGACTTGGGTTTACACGCCCCAAAAGAACAAAACATATAGACATACTTATATTACAATCCATGGTGACATGATCAAATTAGTTCTCAAAATTTCATGTAAATATACAACACATAGATAATGTACAAGTCCCAAGGTTTATACAAAATATAGATGCCTATATGCAAATGTGATCTTCCTTAAGGCTCTCAAAATCTCCATCTCCAATGGCCAGCTTCATGCATCCTCTCAAACATTTCCTAAGATAGAAACAACTATCGCTAAGCATATAGCTTAGTGGTGCAAAAATTATAGGTTCGGAGCTCTCAGATTCACCAAGTTACCTTTCTCAAGTCATGGGTAGCATAATTGAACTTAATAAATAAATCAAGTAAACAATATATAAAAGTATAAAGTTCGATATTTAAAGATCCAAATGTCAGGAACGCTCATAGCACCATTTTCCAAGAGATTCAACAGCAAGGCTCGCCCAATATATACATCATGTCGTCACACCAAGCACAAGCAGGTATCAAGAAGGGTCGACGCCCTGTATCAAGAAGGGTCAAAGCCCAATAATCAAGAGAACCAAGAACCATATTAAAAATGGTTTTCTAGTTCGTACTTAAAATGGACAATTTCCATTCTTAAGACGGACTAAAAATCCAGAGTCAAGATGGCAAATGATCTGAATCAAGAGGCATGCCAATAGTGACAAAGTCACAGCCACAAGAAGGACAAGGTCCCAACAAGAGTGTCAAGTGATCAAACAATCCATACAAGTGGGCAGTTACACAAGCGTCTTTAACGTCTTAAAGGATACCAACACGACAATGCAAAGTGACAAGAGGTAACCAAGGTACCAAGATCAACTTTCAGATATACCAGCAGTTAAAAGAATGCAAGTACAAGTTTATACACAAACCTCAGTGCTTTAGCAAAGAAATAGTTCAACACAACTTCACGAGTTCAGACCGTAGACCAACCAATGTTTCAAGGTCCTCAACTTGTTCACGAGTACATACAACCTTAAAAATACAATTAAATAACTTTTTTAATTCCTAGTATCTCAATAATGTTGAAGTAAAACAGGATTATCATCACAAGTAAGCTTAGCCTGTACAAATACGACTATGCTCCCAAAACAGTAATTGTGGTCTGCCTAGTACCTCATGTCGCAACTTAGATTTGAAAAGGAAAACGGCAAAAATAGACTTTATAACCTTCATGAAAGATGTGGATACATCTCTTAGGGTTGCAAACAAACAAAAATCACCGCAAAATATATTTTGTACAAAAATATATATTCAAAACATTAACAATTGTTCATACATGATTTGTAATTTCAAAATCTGGACAGAACTTGTCCTATGTTGCGTCCCATATTTCGAATTCATAACAACTAAATTAGAGTTTTACATAAACATAAGAGTTGTAGGTCTATGAATTCTTTCCAAATCATATTTATTCACTGTAAACTAATATCTAGAGAAAGCGATATGCATAAAATACCAAACACTACCCAGCTCAAAAATAAATTTCATCACTTACCAAAAAGAAGGGTGTGTCTCGAATTCCAGCCAAAAGGACCAAGTTTTTATCTTGTGATTTTGAGAGTAATAAAGTTAGAGAGAGTTCACCAGGTTTCTTAGAGCTAAGGAACACGAATTTCACTATAGAGGAGGTGTAAACATATAGTCACGAAAAGTGATGTTTATCCCCTTTACAGCTGTCCTTCAAAGGTACTGCCCAAATAATTGTAGGCTGCCCAAAAAGCATACATATATACCTATATGTATATACCTAATACCAACACTTTCAATTTATATGTAATTCTAATTAGAAAATTACATAAATACCCCCATACAATACCTTAAATTACGATCACAATTATGTTAAGCAAGGTTGCAAATATCACAAAATTTCAAGTTCCCAAAATGAGAATAAAACATATTCTAGTAATTAAGCAATGGTGTATCGACATGCGAATGTTGATCTAGTATTTAGGGGTGTTACACATCTGGTGCTGGCTGATTGTGCACTCCTTAAGCATTCTCAACTCGAGGGTTTCTCTGAACATGTCTAGGAACTTCCACAACTCCAGGAAGTTGCAGTCCAACAGCATCCCCTTAACCCACTCTGATTGGATCATTTTGTGCCTCAAGATTTAGACCTCTTCCAGCCATTCTTCTCAGAGTTCTTAATTCATGATCATAAGGAGTCAGGGATTGCCTTGACTTCGTGTACTTGGCATACACTGGAAATAAGACCTATAGAAAACAAAAACAATACGAAATGATTATTAAGAAATAAGTGACTAAAGTTCAATAACGAAATTAGTCTAATCTAAAAGCCTTATTTCTCGGCAGCAGTGCCAAAATTTGATATGCCTAAATTACACTTCCCTAAAGAAGTATAAGCAATCGTTGCCAAATAAAGAACCTAATTTATGTTAGGATCGTTCCCACGAGGAATATGGTTCAGTCTTAGGCTAATTCACAGTTAATTATACTTCTCATCAAGTTTATTTTTGTAAAGAGATGGGATTTGTAAACAAAATAATTATTGATTGATTTGTAGTAACAAGTAAATAGGATTTGCAGTTTGCAATATCAATATGAGATGAAAACTAGAGCACAAATGTTCCCCGCAAGCTCTTCACGAAATAATCCTAATAATAGTAACGATTTCCTAGTGTTAGCATGCAAGGTTGGTAAACTTAGGTATCTCCTAAGTGATTGGTCATCCAAATACGGAATTTCACCACACAACTTGGTCGGCCTACGGGTGTATGTTTTACTAACCCTTACCCTTAACCCTAAATTAGCCCTCGCGGTAGGTGGATCAAGCTATTAGATAGCGGATTATAACACTAAATCTCTGTTGTTCAATCCCTTTCTAATTCATTACTTTCTTAGTCGAACAAGTAGGAATGAGGCAAGTTACAACGTTGTGCACTATTTAAAAGCATTCAAAAGGAAAGGATTACTTATTTGTTAGTTTTATGTTGTTAATTACTAATGGTTCTCACAACCCTAGGTCTGGATTTAGTTATTCATGCTTGAATTATCACAATTCGTATTAGGGTTTACAATATAAATCATTAACTTACAATTAGAATAGATGATATCCGGAATCTTGAATTGAAGAACAAACATAAATTGCATAAACCAAACTTTAAGAACAAAATGCCGAAAGTGTTCGCAAAAAAAATCCCAAAGCTAAAATCAAAGTTTCACAAAAAGGCTAACAACTCAAAAACGAAAATTAAAATTAATATTTATAGAAAATAAATCCTAAACCAAGTAGGAAAAGGATGCTTAGAAAATTTTGGTTTGGACAGTGTCTCGAAGGCTGGCCACCCACGGTCTATCGATGGAACGATGGGTCGTAGGTTCCACCGTTGCTAAGCAGTTGGCCAAAAATCCTATGGACGCTAACGACAATTACGACCTACGACCCGTAAGTCTAAGCACGGTATGTCCTGTGCACTCATTGTTCAAGTACTGGAACTCATCTTCTCTGCAGTCATCAACGATCCATCAACGACAGTCCGTCATTAGACTCACAGCTCGTCAGTAGCTTCCGTGGTTCAACCCATAGTTAGATTTCATTGAACTTTCAATCCACGCCTCCACCTATGGCTCGTCAACAGAACGACAACTCGTAGGTGGGCTCGTATGTTGCCAATTTCCTGCTGCTTCAGATACTTTCAACACCAAATGCTCCAAACCTATTTCCTGTAAAATTAGATCAAAATACCATCACATCTAATAAAAAAATGCCTAAGACTCCTGCAAAACTCCAAGTTTAATGCATCAAAAATATCGTGAACTCATGGTACATCAGTATTCATCTTCGCTTCTTCTCATGTTTTTTTCATTCTTTTCACTTGGAAACTCAAACCTCAATTTTTTTTCACTCAATTTATTGGACACCCTTTTTATTTCATCACATTTTCTTTTTCATTTCAATATGAAAACTTTTGCTCATTTTTTTGTTATACGAAGGGGTTCCTTCTTTTTACAACAAACTTCAAAGTTGAGTCTCAATTTTCTTTCTTCACTTTCCACTTGACTTTCTCTCCTTCTTTCTTTCCACACCCCAACTTAGTCATTTGTCCTAATTTGTCTATTCAAACAAACCAATGCTTAGAAAAAGATTTATGGGCTAGAATTTAGGGAAATTTGGGCTCAAGAGGTTTAACAAGGTTGACAATAAATGGTTTAGAATAAAACAGTGTCAAGATGGTTGCACACCATTACTAGGTCATCATAAAAGGTATGGATAATTGGGTTCCCTCTAAAAATTCATGTCAGGATCATTTCTTGCATTCACCAAGGCTATATAATTAGACAAATAAGGCAAATTCTAGAACTCAACAAGCATGCTTTCAAGTAGGAACTCACCACTCATGACATTTTAAACATAATCATTTAGCACAACTCCTAAAAAAAACTTACATGCGATGTTCATTGCAAGGCTCACACCAATACGTAGCTAGTCAATACAAGAATCAAAATATCATTCAAAATTAAATCCACGTTGAATTCCTCTTGCAACATTAACAAAAAAAAAACATTTCGCATCATGAGTACTATTCAAGACATCGATATTAGACACAATCGATCCTCAAATATCAACAATGAAAACACAAACATTCTCAATTATTTCAAAACTCCAAAATCATGGAGGCAATGGGTAGAGAGACAAAATGGAATAAAAACCATCAACTATCATAAAAACAACAAAATATTGCAATATCTCAATATAGAGCTAAAATAACAAAATACAATCCAAAAAGGAAAATATATTTAACACCCCAAAAAATTCTAAGTTAAGACCCGAATCATTTTGTAACACCTCGCAATTCTACTTTTAAAATTTGAATCATTCTTGTAACACCTCAAACTCTGAAAAAGTCAAAAGAGGGCTAATGGGCAAGTCCACGAACCCAAAATGGACCATGGCCCCTTCATGAAATCCTAAACGGTTCATTTAGGGGTCTACGACCTGTTTAGGGAAAGGTGGCAAATCGTCTTGGACTTCCAAGGTGGGGGTCACCTGGACGGGACCCTAGATGGCCCATGGTGGCTTGTACAGTCTGTATAATGGTCCTTACAAGTCACCCATCAGTTTTTAAGTTTTCAGTCAAATTCAAACAATCATATATCTTAGTACATAATGAATTAGGTGGTCTATAGCCTATAAAATTAAAGGTTTTAAGTCCTCTTTCTGATGCCACTACCAAAACACAATTTACAGCACAAAATCCCAGTATATAAACAAACACAATAATCACAATAGGTATGTATGGAAATACCTCACCCCCACCATAAATAAAAAGTAATTTGTCCTCTAATGCAAGTTTGCCGCATTTCGGGTTGGGAGTAAAAAGTTATCCCTATTTTAGTAAGGTCATGTTAGTCAAACGATGGTTCATAGACAGCTATATGTCCCATGAAGAGTTTCACAGTAGTGGAACCTACCTTGAAGGGCACTCCGTCAATATTTTAAGTTGGAGTCATTTCGGTCTTTTCCCCTATGCATTTGGTACTTAAAATATGACGTTTTAACCCCTATTCAATTATGACATCTTACACCTATTTAAGGGCTTAGAAACTTTTAAAAGTTATTTTACGTTAATTAACACTTCAATTCATTAGAGCAAGGTTCCAAGATGAGAAAAGCTAAGGTTTCAAGCGTTTTTTGAGTTTCATTGATTTCACCCAAGGACTTCATTTTTTCAAGTATGTAAGGCTATCATAGTGTTGGATTGGTTTGTCCTCATGCCCTACATCTACTTTCAAATTATTAAAATAGTAATCTAGGGTTCTATCCTTAGCTTTGAGTATTCTTCAGATGATTTGATATTCAGTTCTGAGTTCTTGAGTTATTGATTATTAAATTCTATTTCTTGATTATTGAGTTGTTATGTCTTGTATTGATATTCTTGAGTTGACTGTTCATGTCTATTTTTCATCATGAACCCTATTTTTTGAGTATTCATTGAGTTCTTATTGAGAAACTTTTAAACAAAAAATAATTGTTTAAACTGAGTTTTGAGAAAGCAAAGAGGAGTTTGAGAAAGAGCTTAACCAAGATTTAAGTAAGAGTATAAGGGAACTAAGTATTTCCCAAATGTTTCTTTTTTACATGAAAAAAGAGAATATCATTTTGAGAAAAGTAAAAAGAGTTTTCCAAAAGATTGAGTACATAGCAGTTACCTCTTAAAGAGTCCCCCTTTTGAGTAATAATCTCAACCCATAATGTATTTTTACATTTTGCAAAGAGAAACCTTATTTTCTAAATGAGCAATGAGTGTTAGAGATATTTCAGAGCAGTTACCTCTTTTTAGAGTATAGTTTGAGCAATTATCTCAAACTATAGAAAGAGTATGTTTTTACACATTTGAGCAAGAGTCTATACTAATGGAAGTAGTATTGGGCAAGCAAACAAACCCAGCACATCCAATTCCGTTCCGAGTGAGCACCGATATGGAAGAGAGTTCATACAACTTACAGCACCTATAAACTACATCTTACCAACAGGGGTACATGATCATACTTTTTAGATGAATCCTTAGTGTTTTGGGAAGTGCTTAGTGGATCCACTTAGTTGAGAGATTCTATCTCCGAATACGATGTAGGATAGTTCTGGAAGCGTGGACAAGACATTGTATCATCACATAGCTCATAGTGATGGTTGTCGATTAGAGAATCTCCTAATAAAAATAAAGTGTATTTTAATATAACACTTATTATAGTGAGTTGAGAGATGAGTAAGTATTTTGTAAAACTTTAAATGATTTAACTCTTTTATTTCTTTACATTCATCTTGAGTATATTTTATCTATTGCAGTTTTGTCATTCAATTATTTCACTTTGACTATATTACATACTCATACATTCAATGTAATGATGTCATTCGAGCTGCATCTTTTGATAATGCAGATACAGGTGTTCAGGATCATCAACAGGCGCTTCATAGAGATCATTTTACACTTCAAATAGCTTGGGTGGGCCTCCTTGCATTTTGGAGACTTCATATTTATTTTCTAGTCAGTTGTCTTGATATATCGTGGGTCTTGTCCCGACATCCATCTTGAGTAATACAGACTTCATAGATAGATAGAGTTGAGGAGTCTCTCACTATTTACTTTTCCTTGAAATGTTTTTGCAAACTATTATACTTATGTTGTTGAGTATTTTACACACAGTTTGAGTTGAGTATTCACTTTGAGTTTAAATGTTCTAAATTTTGTTTTTAAGCCTATTATAGCTTAAGTAAGTCTTCCTCTAAGTAATCAGCAAGGCCACGGGTTCGCTTGGGGACCAGAAATGGTTCTCGAGTGCCGGTCACGTCTAGAGTGTAGGCTCGGGGAATGAAAAGGTAGGCACATATGCACTCATCCTACCAAAAAAATCCTAACAATACCCTTAATTTTATCGAAAGTATGTACGGGAGGAGAATAAGAAAAAGATCCCCCTAACAGGCTATGCCTATGAAGAGCTTTGGCATCATCTTGGGCATCAGTACTTAGAAAAATGGCAACATTAGGCTTTATAGTAGCATTAATCGGGGTATCAGTGTCGTCCACATCTGTGGGAGAAATAATGGAGTCTGAAGTAACCCCACTAGTGCCAACTGTGTAAGTCTCCAGATAAGATCTCCACATCGTCATGTCCAATATCGACTCATAGATCTCCTACAACTTTGTTAAGGTCTCAGCTATCCTTTGCTCATCCTCTCTCATATACTCATCCTCAACTATCTTCTCAACATCATCATCACCACCAACCTCATCATCCACATCAATTAGCTTTTCAGTTACGCCACCAAGTAAATTAGCTCTTGGCTTGAAAGAGGCATAAACTCAAGCATCTCATGCAAGGGAACCTCAGCTAATCCACATCATCACCTAAGAGTAGTTATTTCCCCTCTCAACCTAGTCAGAGCAGTAGAGCTACCCTCGCACTTCTCCCTAGCCTCCACTCTAGTGATGAGGTTATCCAACCTCTCCCCATACAAAGATAAAGTGGTCCTATGGATCAAAATCTCACCCCTAACCGAGCATATTGAAGCCTCAATTGCCTGCTTAATAATCTTAGGAACCTCCCTCTCTATCTTAGATGCCCTAGCATCTGTAAAATGGGCAAAGTTGCTCATCTGGTATATCAAGGCCTGGATCAAGAGTAACCGAGATGTAAGGGTAGGGTAGAGGAGGAATAGGGAGCGGCAGAAGTAGAAGGCTCCATAGAAGGAGAGGTACGAGAAACATCTGTCTCAAGGGTAGTTGGATCTACTACTAGAGTGGTGTGAGGTGGTGTGAGGTGGTGGTGGATTTCTTCTCGCCGCATCATCTCTCAAATAATCTTCCTCTATCCTCTGAATATTATTGGAGGAGAAAGAGGTCACCTCAGACATATTTCCTCTCTTTGTAAGGCACTCTTGAAGCCTCACACAACTTTGTGATCAAGACTGAGAATGGGAGAGAGGTCTGCTCCTGATGAGCTCTCATCAGCATTTCCTCCTCGATAATAGCACCGGAATGGATTTGTGTCCAGTTAATAATGTTGCCCACTAAGATGACCTTCGGATGACGGAGGATGGACTCATTTTGGGATGACGATTCATCGATCATCCCTAACCAAAAGAGCAAGTTGGACCAAAAGTAAACCAAACCGATAATATGCTAACAAGGATCTTCAACAAGGTGTTAAATGATTAGAAAAATGACTTCTCCATTTTAACTCAAAGGGTTACTTCTCACTCCGTATCAATCAAGCAGCTCGAGACTCAAATGTGTCAGCTCTCTAACCATCTTAATCCAAGGCAAAAGGGAACGTTGCCTAGTGACACTATCCTTAATTCCAAAAATGAGTGTTGATGAGTAAGAACTATGTTGTGAAATGACATTAAGTAAAGTGCTTCTTAGAAGGACACCCAAGTGTATTTTATTGCTCTCAATAACATCTGTGGTGAGTGCTAGTTGAAATGAAGTCAAAAACTTGAAAATGATGCATTAGGAAATGCAAGTACCCAATAGGCGATGCACCGAAATGATTGGGCGGACATCTTCATGTTTGACTTTTGAGCAATGAATTTTAAAAAATGATATTTTCAACTTCGGTGAATAGAGACCTATTTGGCGATCCGCCGAATCACACTAGGCGAACTACATCGGGTTCGTCGAGTTAAACTTCAGGTTTGGTATTTGTTCAGGCATCATCACCGAGCTTAAGCTCTTTTGACGATTCGCCAAACACGTTCGAAGACATTAGTTGTAGTCCGTGGAGTGCACTTGAAATAAAAATGTCAAGAGTCTTTTTAAGTTTTAAAAAGCAACATTTGATATTTTGAGCTCGTTCACTTCCTAAACTCTTAACCCTTGCTTAAATTCTAGTGGGTCCTCATTTTTAATTAATTTTATCACTTGGAGTGCATATTTGCTCTACACTATCAATCCCAAATCCTTCCTTCTTCAATTTTATTGTTTGTACTTCTTTGAGGTTGGTGTTTCGAAGCTTCACTATTATTTTTGTCTAAATTTGATGTTTTTAAGATGGGTTTTATGTTGTTGCTAGTGTTGTGCTTGGAGTGCGTATTTGCTCTACACTATCAATCCCAAACCCTTCCTTCTTCAATTTTATTGTTTGTACTTCTTTGAGGTTGGTGTTTCGAAGCTTTCACTGTTATTTTTGTCTAAATTTGATGTTTTTAAGATGGGTTTTATGTTGTTGCTAGTGTTGTGCTATTTAATTTGCTTGGGTGGTGCTAAATTTTATCGATTAAGTTGTGCCCATGAACCACTAAATGTTATTGAGAAGAGTTTAAGAGAACACAAATGGTTCTAAAAGCACTATTTTTATATTGATAAAAAAACCTACTATTTTTAAGAAAGCATAAACAGTTTTCAAACGCATTCAGCCAGATAAAGAGGGGTTCAGTTGCTCCTTAAAGAAAGTATTATTTTTTCATTGAAAAGTCAGTACTATTTTCAGAAAAGTATGAAGAGTTTTCAGAAAGATTGAGTACAGTTCAGTTACCTCTTAAAAATACTTTTTTGAGTAATTATCTCAACCTAGCGAGTATTTTACATGAACATACAGTTATATACTTTAGGAGTAGTATTGAGCACCGATTTTGGGGCAGAGCTCAGATAACTCACAGCACCTATAAACTACGTAGCCAATGTAGATAAAATTGTATCGCAAGACGGATGACTCCTCACCTGCCTCAAGAAGTCCTTTTAGTGGATCCATCAGTTTAGTTGTGTTCTGTACTTCGGCAAGGTACAGGGTGACTCTGGCAACGTGGGTAAGATGTTGTATCATCACGAAGCTCATACTGATGGTTGTCGGTTAGAGGAATTCCCCAGTAAAGTATATTTTTATTTATATATTTCAGAGTTCAATATCTACTATTATTGTATCTGTACAGTCAGAGTTTAAATAATTTTCATTATGATTTATACTATACTACAGTTGAGTTACTTTTAGTCCTTCAGTTAGCTATTTGTTTTTATTCAACCCTATTGCATACTCGTGCATTCAATGTATTGATGTCATTCAACCTGCATCATTTAATGTTGCAAATTCAAGTACGAAGGATCATCAATAAGAGTTCCGTTGAGATCACATCATATGTTCGTCATATTTTAGTGAGGCATCCTTGCTTTCTGAGGACTCAAGTTTTATGATTTGTTAGTAGTAGCATTTTGAGATGTCGTGGGTGTTGTCTTGACACATATCTTTATACAGTAAAGGCTTCATAGATAGACAGACTTAGTCAGTATTCAGTTTCAGATGTTTTATTATAAACTTTATGTTTAATACTCAGTATTTTTGATAGTTTTGAGATTTAATAAACTGATTTTAAACAATTCTTTAGTTTTGATGCTTGTTTATGCTTGAATTAGTCTTCCTCTTATTAGTTAGACAGGACAACGGTTCGCTTGGGGACAAGTAATCATTCTAGAGTGTCAACCACGTTCAGGGTATAGACTCGGGGCGTGACAAGTTTATACATTTAATAGTATTGTATTAAGGATAAACATAAGTCCTCCACTAAACATGTTATATATACCTTTAGAAAATAAGAAAAAAAAAATCTATCAAGTTAAAATATACCAATACAGTAAGTATGAATTATATTGTTATTATATATAAGTTAGAATCCTAAATACAAATAATGTGTGGGTAATAATGCACGATTTTCTTGATTTTGATCTTAACCAGTAAATGTTGTGGTATGCCACAAAAAATTCTAACCTTAAACTTTTACTCAATCATTGGATCCTAATTCCTACTCTTAAAGATAAAAATAGGGAAAATTTTCATAACAACAATATTTTAGCATTTATTAGGATTCCTTAACCACATTTTCAATAATTATTTAAAATGTGATTATTTTTATTTGTTATAGGGATGATTTATGTATTTTTTTTCTTTATTTAACCTAACATAATATAACTAAGAAATAACAAATTAAAAAAAATCAAGGGAGACAATATTTTAAATTAGGTAAAATTGTTGAATATCTTCATTACTTCCGTTACAAAAGTTTATGAGACCCAAAATAGGTGATTCTGTTCCTTCTTCCTAAAACTCCAAATTTGACTTCAAATTCTCTTCTTTGTCCAAATTGTAATTATTTTATTTTTAGTAGAAATGTCTCTCGTGCGTCATTATTTGGCCTTGTCTTCAAAATTAATTATTGTTATAAAACTCTATGATAATACATTATGATTTACCTGTTAAACTTGTTTTTTAAAATTTACAAATTCTATAGTTTTATCTGTTATTTGGCATACCTTTTCACACTATGTTTGCTTCTTCAAAAATATTGTATATTTTCTTAAACTTTATTCATTCCAATATGTATACTATGTATATTTGTGTTCATTCTAGTTTTCAAGTTGTATTTTGTAATGAAACTTGTATTTCATTATCAGATTGTATTCATTCCAATAGGTGTGCCAAATGAATCTGTAGTTATTTAAGAAGCATATTTGTATTCATGTATTTTTTTTCACTGTGTATTTATATTTTTCTTTAGAATCTTGTATCATTTCTTAAGACATACTCCTTCCAATATGTATATTATTTGTATTTGTCATCATTCTAGTTTTTATGTTGTATTTTGTATAATGATATATAAAATACAAAAACAATATGATGGAAAAGTGAGAATGAAATATAAAACTAAAAAGGAATAAGTGAATACTTGTTGCAATCATTCTTAAATAAAATACATAGGCATACCTTTGGAAAGAATACGAAATTAGGAATAAATACAAGATTCATAAACTATGCAACATGACATTCTGAATGAATACAAATATTAATAGCATACATACTCGTTTGAATGCAAATTGAGAAAGAATACAAAATTCTGAAAAAATTATAAATCCAAAACAAACTAATAGGAAATTGTTCTTCCTCAACTTGGTCTTCAACAAGTTTTTCAAAATCTCCAGCACCCAAAAAATTTCCTTTTTAGTAATAGTGTCTTTACCCTTACTGACATTGTTATCTTGAACTTGAATGCAGGTAGACTCGTGAAGAAACTTAGATGTCCTCTCTTAAGCCAATTTAGCCGCATAGTCTACATAATTTTCGAATAATCCTTGAATAATGCATAAATTAAAAGCGAAAAATCCCCAAAAATTTGATGATTATATGAGATACCTCTTGTAGTTATCTTTGAATCAGACATTGGAGTGCATTTTTTGTGTTTTTATCTAAAACCCTAACTGAAAATGGAGAGATTGAAAAACACAAGAACACACAAAAATCTTAATAGCTTCAAACGAAAACATAGAACAATAGAATACAAAAAAAACTATCAAAATCAAATTCCTAAAAATTCGAAGAAATCCTAAAGGATGTATGCCGAACATATGCTTACCTTAATCAGTGGGATTGTATGATTGTGGAATTGTGATGTATATCTCTATGAAGATTTTGTCAATTTTTGAAGAAAAAATCGTGCAATATTTTAAAGAGATAAGCGAGAGAAAGAAGTTTTGGAAGAAGCATTGAGGGAATACAGTGATGGGATTTTACCAATTTTCGAAAAACAAAACATGCAATATTTTTGTCACGATCCAAGTGCAGTATCAGTACACAACCACAGTGTACTGGTAGGATCACACGGTTATCCCAATAAGTGAAACACATGTAAGTAACCACAACACTATAAAACAGGCATAAACCGAACATATACAATATTAGTCATTTTTTCAGGATCAATGTAGCATTCCACGTTCTCAATAATACACATTGGTTATCATTTTAGAGCAACAAACAGTTTTTCAAACTCAATCACCATTAGATATGAACGTAATCATCACAAGTAGATACACAACACAATTCAATGGTCCTCTCACAGAACCCAACTCAATGGTCCTCTCATGGAACCCATACCCAAAATGTTAGTGTACCGGTACGTGGTACCCGATCCAAGTTAGTGTGTCGGATCGCGACTCCCATTCCAATATGTATGCCGGTACATGGCAATCGATCCTAGTTAGCGTGTCGGATCGTGACACCCGTTCCAATATTTATGTCGATACGTGGAAACCAATCTCAGTTAGTGTGTCGGAACGTAACACCTGATCTATTCAACAAGCCATAATCACAGTCACAAGTACATTCTCATAATCATACAATCAAGTCATGATTCATGGCATTCAATTATTCAATTATCCTTATCCACGATTAGTGTGATCAATAATGCAACATTCGCATACATACATGCATTATAATAGAGCAAGTACAAACATATATCACACAACATGAAATCACAATCAACACCTACCTCGAACAAAGCTTGAATCCCATAAGAAACTTGATTCTTCCCTATTCGGATTCTTTCCGATTGTTCTTGGTCTAAAAACAATCATAATAATGCGAAGATCAATAAACAAGACCTAATTACCTAGATTATAATCAATAACATCCACCCTAGATCAAACCCATGATCCCATTATCAAAATTAGGGTTTTCCCACCATAATTTCCAGATCAAACCCTCCCCTATCGATAATTACCCACTAGTTTACATTCTACGGATCAAAAAATGGATTCGGGGAGTTAAAACATTACCTTTAGCCTTAAGAATGGTGAAAAATGGTCAAGAACTTGCCTGGGGTCGTCTCCTAGCTCTCAAAGTCAAAAAGTGCAGAATAAAATGATTTTGGAGTTTATTTCCGACTTAAGTCGCGTCTGTCCCGCCACAGTGGTACTCACCCCGCTACAGCGGCTCCACCCTGGCGGCACAAAATCCCAATGTAGCGGCTTGCACGGAACATAGAGCTAAATAAAGAATTTCCAAATCCTCATTTCACAACACACCCTCATCCCATGACACTCAGAAACTACCCTCTCACGCTAAGATCGATTTCAAGAGTTCTACTCGCCCGAATTGAATTTTATAAAGTCATACAGGTTCCTTAATGTCTTAGCTATCTATTCATGTGATTAAATTCATAATTAGATCTCTCATTCATTACCAGATCTCCCTATACCTCACTGACTCCAATTTCATCCAAATCTGGACTAGGCTAGGGATTCTCAAGTTACTACCAAAGAGTTTTACAGCACAAAATTTTCCCCGTTGGCTTTTCCATAACGACAGAAACCAGGTCGTTACAATAGATACCAATTTACCCATCACTCGTCCCCGAGTGACAAACTAGGAGAAAAGGGCTAAAACAAGAGTAGAGTAGTATCTGAATCATCGAATAGCTGGGGATATTTGTCTCGTAGGCCCTTTTTACCGAATCTCATTACCCTCTAAGGGTTTCACATCTCCAACCTCAAACCAACCAATTGAATACCTACACATCCTCCCATACAATGTCTCCATGGAGTCATCACAATACTCGAGTGATAATTATTGTTGTATGTACACTTAACTAACAACAAAGATATTCCCAATAACCACCAAAGTTGATCGTACACATGTCTGCAACATGTTATCAAGGACTTTGACACAACATCCGGAAAAATCCTTTTCTCACATAACCATGATAAAACCCTAAATCAAAACTCGCCACAATTAGAGGTGAACCTGAACTAACCAACACACACTCATAATACCCAAAATATCATAGTTCTTATCAATATCTCCATCTCACAACCCGAATTCCCATGATATATTATAAAAATTTGATCTTAAGAAATCATATACTCGTCGAGGGATATGTCCAAGCATACAAACCCTCCAACAACACTATCGAAATGCTAGATTTAGTATTTGTAGATTACCTCTTAAGAATAGTAAAATTGGACCCAATGATCCCCACATTCAACCACACACAATCAATACATAACCTCGACAGCTAGATGAATATTAAGATTGTCGGACAACCATGATTACGCAGGGTAGCTCTTCTATGAATTCTCATAAGCAAGTGGTACATATAGAACCACTGAATTACTTTAACAACTCCAAGACAACACCACATAAGTCCTCTGAAATAACCAACTCTTCCAAATCATCCCACTCAACCAAGAGAACATCGCAGGATCAGTACACCTGATCCACCCACACAAGTGAAAACACATGTGAGCATAGCTAGTGCATCATACTCACAACAATGTGCAAATGAAATAGATGGTCACATAAGAATTTACGAAATAAGTATTGAATAACACCAAAGGTTTTCCTCTAAAGAGTCGATACCATTCATTTGCATACAATTGACTCCACATACTCCTCACATCATTCCACTGAAGTCCACACTCTCAATACTAACAACCATCATGAACACTCCGATCATTTACCTTACTCTAAACCAACATTTTTAAATGAAAACCTTTCTTAGTTACTTAACAATAAACAATAATAATATTTACGACTCAACCTGGGTGTAAGTCCTTTCAAAGGCCTAATACCTAATACAATTGATCATTTCTCACCTTGCAAATTCATGCATTGACAAAATATATCACCACGAATGTAGACATACAATGAAAAATCTGAATTGTAAATTCAACAATATTACACAATCCCCTTATCTATCAGCATTAGCTTGTACTTTGAAATTTTTTACGAATTCATGGATCTTCGCATATCATTGATCGCCATCGATCTTACAATATCATTCGCTAAAAATTCCATCGTACTCATTACTAAACTTAAAAAAAAACCAAAACACTTATCATCACACTCGAACTAATGTCTGTACACTCATTTCTCAAGTCTTTTCCAATAGTTTTTAACCTATCTGATGGACCCATGGCAATATTACCATAGCCACAGTAAAACAAACGAAATCACGCATCTCTGAACCTAATTATCTACCCCTCTGAAGTCACCTCTTTAGCCTTTGAATTCAAATAAAATATTCTTGCTCTCGCCTCCCTAGAAGATGTACTACATCCCACTATTTTTCTTCATTATGACTCTAGCTTTTTTAAATTATGTTTGAGTGGTGTCCCACCATCTCTTAAAACTTTCCATACAACCACGTTACGCACCAAATATTAGAAAACCACAACATTAGATACTCACAAGTCGTAATTACTATACAAAATTCTCTTAACCAACAATCTTATTATATAGTTGCATCCCATCACAATCCATCACGAACTCTTATTACCATATGCTCAGTCAGCCTTGACTATCACTACGAAGTCAACCTTTTCATTAACATGACACCTCAAACTCAGGTATACTCATCAAATTCAAAGGACTAACCCAATTTATAGACACTTTCTTACTAACATTTTCAATTGCCTTCACCCAAGTATACTTAATGGGACTTTCTTTATCCGTAAGCTTGTCATTCCGGTATCGATCCACCCCTTTACAGCCTAAGATAAAATCATTGGTCCTCTTACTATCCTCCTTCTTCTTAACAAACAAGATAGGAGCACCCTACAGGGAAACACTAGGACGGATGAAACCTTTATCAAGAAGCTCTTAGATTTGAGCTTTAAGCTCTCTCAATTCTGCAAGAGCCATGCGATAAGGAGGAATGGAGATGGGGCAAGTGTCAGTTTCCAAATCAATGCAGAAATTTATATCTCTATTCGGAGGCATACCAGGAAAATCAGTAGAAAACACTTCTCTAAATTCTGACACCACATGAGTAAACTCAATAGAGGGAGACTCAACCTCAACCTCCCAAATATGAGCTAAATAAGCCAAACAACCCTGCCCTACCAGTTTACTAGCCCGAATGGAGGATATGATCTTAACTTGCTTAGGCTTCTACACCCCTTCCCACTCTAACTTTTCCCTTCACGGAATTTCTAGAGTTACCGACTTAGTATTACAATTAAGCCACGTATAATAGGGGTACAACCAAGTCATGCCTAAGATTATATCAAGTCAGACATATCCAGCATAACTAAATCAACCCAAGTCAGAAAATCCATAAACACACAGGACGAACACGATACACATGGGTGACTATGACAGACTCTCCAACTGGGGTGGAAACATGGATGGGGCATCAAGTACATCACAAATCGCATCACATCCCAAGGGAAACTGAACTGACACATATGAACAAGTGGAACCCGGATACAAACAATTAGTAGTCATTCGGTCGCAGATAAGAGTACTACATGTGATCACTGCATCTGACGCCTCAACCTTGGTCTTGCCCGAAAGGCATAAAATTGAGCCCTGTCATCTCGACAGGCAACCTCATTGCCTGGATGCACCGCTCCTCTACCTGCATTACTATTACCCCGACCTCCATGGCCTCGCTGATTTCCTCCTCATATGCCAGGTTCTCTACATTTGTAATACATTGAATAACTCAACCAAGTAAGCATCACTGCTATTGTAGTAGTCGTATCATGACTCTCTTTGATATACAATCAATCAAGGAAACCATAGTATAGCTTCAAACCTCAATTGGCATAACTTAATTGCATCATTCATTAAACAACCCATACCCGTTATGACAGCAATACTAAATGCAATTTCTAAAGTAATGGTGTTCATTATCTAGTCGTCCCTTACCAAAACTTCTTGAATGTTGTCACGTATAAAATTGAATCTGTAAATCTGACCTTAATCCCTTCACAAGCGACGATAGTAGCTAGCGAGCCCCACAAAACTCTTAATTTCAGTCATAGAACTAGGTCGGACCCAATTCCTAACTGCTTCAATATTTTGGGGATCTATAATTACCCCTTCCCTTGAAACTACATGCCCCAAAAAGGCAACCAAAGTCGACCAAAATTCACACTTAAAAATTTTTGCATACAACTTTTGTTTCCCAAGAACACCTAGAACAATACGAAGATGGTCGGCATGCTCTTCCGTACTTCTCGAATAAACTAAAATGTCATCAATAAATACTATAACAAACAAACCAAGACATGGTTTGAACACACCATTCATCCAACTCACGAAAGGTGCAAGCGCATTTTCCAACCCAAAAGACATAACTAGAAACATATAGTGCCCATAGCGGGTCCTAAATGTCACTTTTGGTATATCATTAGGTCTAATTACCCACTAGTTTACATTCTACGGATCGAAAAATTACCCACTAGTTTACATTCTACGGATCAAAAAATGGATTCGAGGAGTGCAGAATAAAATGATTTTGGGTTTACTATCCCGCCACAGCGGTACTCACCCCGCTACAACGGCCCCGCCCTGGCAGCACAAAATCCCGTTGTAGCGGCCTGCACGGAAAAGAGAGATAAATAAAGAATTTCTAAACCCCCATATCAAAACACACCTTCATCCCATGACACTCAAAAACTACCCTCTCACGCTAAGATCGGTTTCGAGAGTTCTACTCGCCTGAATTCAATTCTGTAAAGTCGTACGGGTTCCTTAAAGTCTTAGCTATCTATTCATGTGATCAAATTCATAATTAGATCTCTCATTCATTAGCAGATCTCCCTAGACCTCACTGACTCCAATTTCGTCCAAATTTGGACAGGGCTAGGAATTCTCAAGTTACTACCAAAAAAAATTTCGGCCCAAAAAATTTCCCCGTTGGATTTTTCATAACGACGAAAATCAGGTCGTTACAATTTTAAAGAGAGAAGTTGGATAAAGAAGGTTTGGAAGAATAATAGAGGGAAAATCCTCAAAATGTTGTTGATTATATGGGATACCTCTTGTAGTCCTCTTTGAATCAGATATTAGAGTGCATTTTTTGTGTTTTCACTTATCTAAAACCCTAACTGAAAATGGAGAGATTGAAAAACACAACACACAAAAATCTAAATAGCTTCAAACAAAAACATAGAACAAAAGAATACAAAAAAAAAATTGAAATCAAATCCCTAAAAATTTGAAGAAATCCTAAAGGATGTATGTCGAACATATATTTACCTTAATCAGTGGGATTGTATGATTGTGGAATTCATGTGATGTATATCTCTATGAAGATTTTGTCAATTTCTGAAGAAAAAAATAGTGAAATATTTTAGAGCGAGAAGCGGGAGAAAAAAGTTTCAGAAGAAGCATGGAAGGAATGGAGTGATGGGATTTTGCCAATTTTTGAAAAACCAAATCGTGCAATGTTTTAGAGAGAGAAGCTGAAGAAAGAAGGTTTGGAAGAATAGTGGACGGAAAAATCCCCAAAGAGTTGATGATTATATGGGATACCTCATGTGACTTCCTCTTTGAATCAGACATTGGAGTGCAATTTTTGTGCTTTCCCTTATCTAAAATCCTTACTAGAAATGGAGAGATTGAAAAATACAAGAACACACAAAATTCTAAAATAAAAACATAGAACAATAAAATACAAAAAAAATATCGAAATCAAATCCCTAAAAATTTGAACAAATTCTAAAAGATGTATGCCAAACCTATGCTTACCTTAATTAGTAGGATTGTATGATTGTGAAATGGTGATGTATATCTATGAAGATTTTGTCAATTTCTGAAGAAAAAATCGTACAATATATAAGAGAGAGAAGCGGGAGAAAGAAGTTTTGGAATAAGCATGGAGGGAATACAGTTATGAGATTTTGCCAATTTTTGAAAAAAAAACATGCAATATTTTAGAGAGAGAAGCTGGAGAAAGAAGGTTTGGAAGAATCGTAGAGGGAAATTCCCAAAGAGTTGATGATTATATAGGCTACCTCTTGTAATCCTCTTTGAAACAGACATTGGAGTGCAATTTTTGTGTTTTCCTCTTATCTAAAATTCTAACTGAAAATGAAAAGATTGAAAAACACAAGAACACACAAAAATATCGAAATCAAATATCTAAAATTCGAAGAAATCCTAAAGGATGTATGACAAACCTATGCTTACCTTAATCAGTGGGATTGTATGATTGTGGAATTGTGATGTATATCTCTATGAAGATTTTGTCAATTTATGAAGAAAAAAATCGTGCAAAATTTTAGAGAGAGAAGCTGGAGAAAGAAGTTACAGAAAAAGCGTGGAAGGAATGGAGTGATGGGATTTTACCAATTTTTGAAATAAAATAAATCGTGCAATATTTCAGAGAGGGAAGCTAGAAAAAGAAGGTTTGGAAGAATCGTGGAGGGAAAATCCCAAAAAGTTGATGATTATATGGAATACCTCTTGTAGTCCTCTTTAAATCAGACATTGGAGTGCAATTTTTGCGCTTTCCCATATCTAAAATCAGACATTGGAGTGCAATTTTTGCGCTTTCCCATATCTAAAATCCTAACTGAAAATGGAGAGACTGAAAAACTTTAAATGAAAACATAGAACAATAGAACACAAAAAATATCGAAATCAAATCCCTAAAAATTCAAAGAAATCCTGAAGGATGTATGTCGTACTCATGCTTACCTTAATCAGTGGGATTGTATGATTGTGGAATTGTGATGTATATCTCTATGAAGGTTTTATCAATTTTTGAAGAAAATATCGTGCAATATTTTAGAGAGAGAAGTGGGAAAAAGGAGTTTCAGAAGAAGCATGGAGGGAATGGAGTGATGGGATTTTACTAATTTTTGAGAAAAAAAATTGTGCAATATTTTAGAGAGAGAAGTGGATAGTTAATTTGTTCCGAAAACGTGGGATTCAATTGATATAATTTTAAAACTAGATTAAAATACACTTAATTTTCCATACGATTAAAATATAGTCTTTTTTTAATAATATTTTTAATGTATAATTATTTTCACTAAATAAGTTAGGAATCTTGACAAACAGCTAATTTGTCCATAAAAATACCCTCAAATCTTCCCAAAAGGAAAAAAAAATCTGCATTCGGTCAATTTATCTTAAGCACATAAAAATTTACGGACAAACTATGAAGTTCTTCTCTTTTGGTTTGGTTTATACCAAATTACCAATAGACTATTTTTTTTCTTTTTTAATGAGGTAATTAATATAGGGAATAGGCTTGATATACCCCTCAACATTGTCATTTGGAGTTGATATGACTCTCGTTATAAAAGTGGCACATATATGTTCTTACCGTTATATAAACGGCTCACATATACCATTTTCTTTTAACGAAAGTGAAAAAATTAATTCAAATTTATTTTTAATTATTTTTAAAATATATATATAATCTCATATGGATATATATATATATATATTTATTTATTTTTTAAAAACACAATCTGTTTCCTCAGCAAACGAGCTCCTATTGAGCCGGAAAATAAAACATAATCCGAGAAGTTTTTCCATAAAAAACTTGAATAAAACACGATTCTTCCATCTTAAAATCCTAGCTTGGTCCTACGCCAGTGCCTACGCTTAGCATTGTACCTGATTGTGTTATCAGTCCTCATACGGATCCAGTAAGGAATTTGCCTGTTCTGTCTCTGCTTCTTCGCCAACTTCTTCTTAATCATGAATGACTTGTGAGAAGGCATTTTTGCGGTTGGAGATTCCCGGCGCTAAATCTCTGATGCTGATTGAAACCCTAAAGCACCTTATGGATATATTTAATCCTCCTCACACATATTATTTTTTTTGATTTAACGATAAATTAAATTTATTATTTTGATGGTCAAATTTATAATTTAAAACTATTTTTTCACTTTCGTTAAATGAATGGTATATCCATAGTGAGTCATTTGTATAACACTAGAGGCATATATAAACCACTTTTATAATGAGGGGTATATAGTTCTAAATGGCAAAGTTAAGTAATATATCAGACTTTTTTCCTATTAATATATTATATTAATAGTTTCTTACCCACAACAACCAAAAAAAAAAAAAAAAATTGGGAGCAAGAAATGGATAAAATTAAAATTAAAACATACTCAAATTAACGGTAATATGAACCTGAGTTTACAAAAAAATTCTTAATTTTCCTATGATGAGACTTGCATGAAGCTTGGTTTGTCTTTGAGACCCTTGTCATCCGGTCAATCCCCGGACCTCGCACATAGCGGAAGCTGACTTGTACCTTTTTAGCTTTGCCATAAAAATGGCTCCTCGGCCCAGAATCCAACATCGGCTCCAACAAGGTGCCAA
Organism: Solanum paucissectum; assembly: GCA_029582445.1. NCBI lineage: Eukaryota > Viridiplantae > Streptophyta > Magnoliopsida > Solanales > Solanaceae > Solanum > Solanum paucissectum. The sequence goes on from JAJONZ010004870.1 coordinate 73,717, forward strand.
GTCGAAATCGGATAACAATAACTGTCAATTTGATCCACTTTATTAATGGAAAGATCTGGTAAATTGAAAAAAGTATCGTCTTTATCAGTCGATGGAGAATTAATGAACTCCGAAGATAAATCCGTGGACGAAGATGAACTATGCAGCTCGATGTGGCTCGACTTAGTTTTATTTCCGCTGAATGTGGTGGCAGCGGCTTTTGCAGCCGCGATTTGAATGTCCTTAGGGGAATTAGAAGTTGGACGTGGGAGTTGATCAGCTAAATAAGGGAAATTAAGGTAAGCCGAGTGACCTTTAATGGCTAAAGCCGCAACATCATGAGCTCGAGCAGCCATTTCAGCTGTCGAATAAGTTCCTAACCATATTCTTGATTTCTTCCTTGGCTCTCGGATTTCTGATACCCATTTTCCCCAATTCCTCTTACGAACTCCTCTATAGGTTGGATGCTTGTCATCATGATCGTCCTGAATGACTTTTTTCCTCCTCTTGTTCTCATTGTCGCCCCTATTGAATTCTTTAACTTTCCTCCATTCGTACTCTTTTAGGATCTTTGTGTTAACATTGCCCTCATTAAAGGAGGCCAAGGACGACGACGAAGAAGTTGTTAAAGAAGAATCTAAGCTATTTGATTTTTGAAGTTGAACTTTCATTATTGTGATCATAGAGTGGTAAGGTAAAGAATGTATAAGAAGGATAGTATATAGTAAGTAGTACATTAACTAATTAATAAAATAGAAAAATGGTAGCTTGTATACAAAAAAATACAATGGTTCTTGTTGTATAAATTGGTAAGATTCATTTATATAAAGTAAGTATAAAGGAAATAAAGAAGAATGGACCGTTGGCCACGAGGGTGTGTACAGATGAGCTATTTTGTGACCCATGTGGCAAAATGACTTTTCTTTTTCTTTTATTTTTGTTTTTTCAAAAGGAAGAAAAAGAAAAGGGAGAATAAACTTTTAAAGTGTAGTACGTATTTTTCGGCATCATCATAGGGAAGAGAAAATTCCAATTAGAAAAGCACCATGTAATTCACATTGGATCATTAACTTGACGTCAGCCGGAAATCATGACTTTTAATTTTGAGTGTGCATAAGTACGCACTTAAATTTATATGAAATTGAATAAATAGACACATTCGTCCTAATACATAGGGGTGTGCACTATTCGGATTAAACCGAATAACCAAACCAAATCAAACCGAATTTTTATTTGGATTGGTTTTTTGGTTTTTCGGATTGGTTTTGGATTAATAAATTACTTTGTTTGGTTTTTTGGTTTGGTTTCGAATTTTAAAAATAAAAACCGAAAAACCGAAAAAAACCGAATTTATATATATATATATATATACATAATGTTTAGGCTTCTAATTAAGTTGGAGTTAACCATTTTTGTTCCTTTTTGGTTATTGCCTTTCATGATGATTACGTTTATATTTTATGTTTAAATTACATCTATAATAGGTATACTTATAAGTATTGTGTTTGAAGTTTTACTTATGATTTATATTAGAAAGTATATTTAAGGGATTAATTATTATTACTTTGGTTAGATATGTTATTAATTATTGACATAACCGAATAACCAAACCGAGAAAAACCGAACCGAATAGAGGAAAACCAAACCAAACCAAATTTATTTTGGATCGGATTGGATTACACTTTTACAAAACCAAAAACTGAAAATCCAAACCGAATAGTATAAAATCAAACCAAAAAACCGAATGCACACCCCTACTAATACATGACACCCTACATATTAATTTTGTGTTCTACGTGGCATCCTACATGTATTATGTCATGTAGGACACATGTGTCTACTTATCCAATTTAATACAAGTTTAAGTGTCTACTTGTGTACACTCAAAATTTGAGGACATAATTGTTCGTTGAAATCAAATTAAGAGTAATGTTTATATATTATGTCTAGTTAATAATTTGGTCTAAAAATATTCCTATTATTATTTAATATGTTAAAAATACTCTGGGTTAATAGTTTGGTCTTCATTGATTGCTACAGTTTACTGAATATTAATTATTATAATTTTCATTTTGGGTGTATATATTCCACATGGTAATAAATAAAAAATTGAAATATATAATGACTTTGTTGTGGCTGCTTTTTCATTCTTATATTACAAGTTTCAACAAACTCTAAACTATACCAGTCAGTCAATGCAGGATTTACGTACCTAATCTCTATTTGTTTTTTTTTGTTTTTTTTTTTGCTACAATTGTAGTTAGGTCTATATTACATAATTTAGTTGCATACTAAATTTGGAGACCGGCGGTGAAGTTTTAGTTGGTTGACCATAAAAGTTTTGACAAGGAAATATAGAAAATTGTAGAGGCGGAGCTAGTAGTCTGTATACAGATTCGACAGAATTCAGTAGATATGAGATAGTATAGGAGAGAAGTGTTGAGTCTCATTTTGGGGTAATTTCGTATCATTTCAAATTTATTAGCCGCCGATAGGTGAATCATTGAATTTTGCTTGGGCTTCTTTTTAACTTCACTTTATGAGTTAATGATTGTTGTTGAGCCGTATATTTGTATTAATAAATGTATAACTTACATAAATATCATAGTCTAAAAACTTAAATTACCTTCTATTCCTATTATTTTTGTAAGGGAAAAAGGACAAATATACTCCCGAACTATCATAAATGGTATGTGTATACCCTTCGTTATACTTTACGTATGTATATACCCTTGCCGTCAATTTTTTAGATTGTGTATACCCTTAACCTAAACGGAGAGACACGTGGCATCATCCTAGGCATTCATCCGATTTTAATTTATTTACCTAAAATTTTTAAAAAAAAACACCCAACTATCTATTTCTAAGATCCAATTAAGACCCGAATTAAAAACCAAACCCAACTTATACATCAAATCCTAATTTCCAAATTCGTTGAGCCCTGTTGTGATCCAATTGAGGCTTTAAACGTATTAGTATTGCTGAGATGATTTCCCACAGAATTGCATTGTCGATTATCATTTTGGTGGCATGATGCGGTGGCGATGCCATGACTGAGAACCATTCAGGGTGGCGCTGCCTTGAAATATAATTTGGTGGTGGTGTCTTTTGGGTGTTTTTGACGAGTTAGGCTAGCGATGGGGTGACACCTCTTTTTGCATTAGCTCCATTTGTCAGACATGCCGGAGTTCCGTCGCCGGCTGCCAAAAGAGATTGATGGATGATTCCACTGATTCAATTTATCTTTTGGAAAACATAGATTAGAGGGTGGAGAACGATGCATAAGAAATTGTATGTCCAACGAATTGCAATACTGAAGAACAAAAGCAATTTCCCACAAAATTGCAACACTGGAGAACAAAACATAGATTAGATGTGGAGAACAAGATGTTTTGAAGGGCAGATAACAATGCATTTGAGGTTAAAAGCCTCAGTTGGATCACACAGTAGAATAATCATCTCAAACTCAGGCATATTGATGAATTTGAAGGCTGTTTTCTGGCGATTTTTGGAACATATTTTTAATTCGGGTCTTCATTGTATTTTAGGAATGGATAGTTGGGTGGGGTTTTTTTAAAAAAAAAATTTTTTGGGTAAATATATCAAAATTGGATAAATGCCTAGGATGATGCCACGTGTTCCTCCGTTTGAGTTAAGGGTATACACAATCTAAAAAATTAACGGCAAGGGTATATACATACGTAAAGTATAACGAAGGGTATACACATACCATTTATGATAATTCGGGGGTGTATTTGTCCTTTTTCCCTTTTTGTAATTACATAAATCCCATATTTTTTAGGCATTTCAGATACATAATTAAGAATCCAGATACATTATTGTTGATACATTATGTATCAATCTGTTGCTCTTATTAAGCAGGAAAAAACCTGAAAAATCAAATTAAGATCTCATAGTATCCATTTGTTGCACTAATTAAGGGGGAAAAAAAGCTGAAAATCAAATTAAGATCCCATAAATTATGCTATTTCATTTCAAATTACTGTCAAGAATTCAAAATCATATAGTGTAACAAACCAAAAAATTCAAAAAATAAATTTCTTTTGTCGAAATTTTGGATAAGCGAGGTGAGTTATGAAAGATGCAAAAGTGATGGAATTGTTGTTGGACAAACGATTTCTTTTTTGAATCTTCAAGTTCATCGAATATCCTTTCGATTTTGATTCAAGACTGTCGAAAATTTTGAGATTCAAAATTCTTCTCCAGTTTATTGAAGATCCTTTCAGTTTTGATTCAAAATTGTTGAAAATTTTGAGTTTCAAAATTATTCTCCTAGTTCGTTGAAGATTCTTTCAATTTTGATTCAAAATTATCGAAAATTTTGAGAAGATACATCATGAAGATCCTTTCAATTTAAATTGACAAGTGTTGTATTTCTACTAGATACATTAAATAAGAAATAATTATTGCCCATAAAATTTTAGGTTTGAGATCGATACATTATTATTTGATAATTGTTATGTATCAGATACATTTAGTATAAATTCAAATTTACGTATCATAACTAAAAAATTAGTGCATGATACATTATTATTTAGGTATCTTATTTTGTTTGAGATCATAAAGATCCTTTCAATTTAAATTGATAAGTGTTGTATTTCTACTAGATACATTAAATAAGAAAGTGTTGCCCATAAGATTTTAAGTTTGAGATCGATACATTATTGTTTGGTAATTGTTATGTATTAGATACATTTAGTATAAATTTGAATTTACGTATCATAACTAAAAATTAGTGTATGATACATTATTATTTATGTATCTTATTTTATTTGAGAAATACTATATTTTAAAATTAAAAAAATACATTATACATGTAATTGTTCCAAAATAGCTTCTTTTTTGT
>JAJONZ010004871.1:0-55763 GCA_029582445.1 Solanum paucissectum
ACCGCGTTATGAGCTTATGGGGAACACATTCCTAGTTACTTTTAATAATCTGAATATAAATAAATACTTAGTTCAAAGCTATCTTTTTATTGTTTTTATTTTATTTCAATTTAAATCCCCCCATTTTTATATAACGACTATCGAGTTAACTATTTGCTATTGACAATATTCTTCCATATTCTCTGTGGGATCGATCCCGACTCATAGTTGGGTAAATATATTGCATACGATCGTTTATATTTCTTTTCAAGAAGTATATTTGAACGTTATAAAGAATGGCGCCGCTGCCGTGGAATATGGCTTAGAAATTGTTTTTAGTATTTATTTTGACTTGTAGTCCTTTTTTGTTTCTTAGGATTAGTTTAAATTTTTTATTATTATTATTATTATCATATTTCTTTTACTCTTCTTGAGATGTCATCTGAAAAAGTATGTAGTCATAAGTGTTCTTGCAATTCTTGCCCTTCTGATTTTATGGGTTCATATAAGTTAATTTTTTTTTATCAACTAGATGAGTTGTATGGGGACATGGAAGATTTATTGATACTGTGTTATAAATCAATATTTAAGTGCATGATTGATGAAGATACCTATTATTGGAGTCGCGAGAAAGTAAATTTTCAGTTGAGTGAAAAGATTAAATCATATGACACCCATATTGTGAGAAAATCTTGCACATCATTTAATATTCATGCATAAGTGTGTATATTAGAAAAACCTTTCAACAATAAAAAAACTAGATCATTATCATATTCACTTTACTCTGAAAGTGCTCTTAAAGCATATACTAAACTTCATAAATCATGCATAATATCATAATTTGCCTTTCAATGATCAAAGCTCATACTGAATCAACACATCTATAATTCACTATATTAGACATGGATAATTACTTTATTTAGATAGTTCAATTACTACAAGAAAAATCTCATAATATCCTTCTTTCACCCACAAACTCACACCACAAGATCATAATTTGGGAAGAAGGGGGAATTCATGGGTTCTTGGGTATTTCAACATAAAACCCATAATAAATCATCAATTCAACCATAATATAAAGTAATTCAAGCATTAAAATCATTTTTCAAAGGAACCCATGGTTTTGGAATTAAACCCTTGCTTTTGAGGATTTCTATATTTGAAATTGGGGTTTAGAAGGGGCTCCATGTATGAAGGCTATACATGGATGAACAGCTACCATACCTTAGCAATGAAATCCAACGAATTTGAGAAGAAAAACTTTCTCCTTGAACACTAGCTCCGACTTCCTTCTCCTTCTTCCTTGAAGTTTTACAGAGAGAATTTTCTTTGGAGAGGATGAAGTTTTGGGACTTGTTTTGGATTTTAAAACTAATGAGGCAATTGACTTAGATTAGTGAATTAAAACCCTTCTATTGGTGATCTAATTTAGCCTAAAACGACCTCACTTAGTTATTAATTAAAACAGGAAAACCCTAAAGTGCCCTAACATAACTGCCAAAAAGTAGTTTTCATGTCCCACCCACGCCCATCAGCGGCGGACCGTGGTTGAACCCATGGCCCGTCCTAGTGAAACGTGGGTCAGAGTTCAGAGGGTCTATTTTCACGTCTTGGTCTCCCGCTCCTTACATACGGACCGTGGTTGGACCAACAGCCCATGCTAGTGAAGTGTAGGTCATGGTTCAGAGAGCCTCACTTGCAGGCTTGACCTATGATCCCTCACCCACGATCGTGGACTGACCAACGGGGCGTAGGTCCTTTTCGTTGGTCACTGTCCAGGAAATTTTCTAGGGTCCTCCCTAAAGACCCATGGTTGGTCCTTGGGGGTCGTACCTTGATGTTCTAACACAAAACCCTCTATTTTTAACTACGGGGAGTTACGTTTACGACTCTAACCCTCATGTTAAGCTCTTGTTTAGCCTACTAGTTTTTGGGGTGTTACAACTCCTTGAGACCTAGAGCCTAGTGCCCTACCTTTTTGATCCTGTCTAAACCTGGGGGATGGAGCACTAGTTGATGAAGGTACTGGGGCTGTAGACCTCTTTTGAAATCGTGAGTGATTCCCACCGTCCAACTTTGTTGCGAGTATTCATAGTTTCCTGTTCTGGCATTTTTGTTGTTCTTAGCCAATCCCCTAAGCTTATCTTCTTCAACCTGTGGAGCATGGGTCATTAGTCTGGAGATATCAATATCCCCTAAAAGCATAACATTCCTGCACTCGGTCTTCACCAGATCGGATACCCCAAACAAAAACTAACTAATTTGTGCCCTTGGGTCAGCAACCATCTGTGGATCATACCTGGAGAGCTAGGTAAACTTCAGACCTTAATCTTGGACCGACATTGACACCTGTTTCAAGTTCATAAACTCTTGTGCCTTAGCTTCTCTCAATTCCCTTCGAAAGAACCTATCTAGGGAAGCTCTAGTAAAACAATACCAAGTCACAAGAGCTGCATTTGCACCCCTGTTATCTTTCCACGAAGTGCACCAGATATGATCCACATCCTTAAGTTGGTAGGATGTCAACTCAACACTCTTAGTTCATGTCACCTGCATTACTCTAAGAATTTTCATAACCTCATCAATAAATATATGTGGGTCCTCAATAACCTTCGACCCTAGAAACTTAGGCGAATTCATCCGAACAAAGTCTCGAACCCTAGTTTCAGCTGACCCTCCATTCATGTTAGTAGGAACTCATATCTACTTATTATTCTGATTAGCCACACTCTAAGCTAAAAGCTAGATCGCATTCCAAAAAAATTCATTCGTAACCTTATGGTTCGGGACTGGCGGAACTGTGTTAGCATTGCGTGAAATAAAATTTTGTGTGTTACCTCTACGAGGAGGCATGATCTGAAATGCATAACGATGGATTAGAAAAGAAAAGTTGGATCATACCCACGCATGATAAGAATAACAAAGAAAGTGATGTGTTTCTTAAAAGCACTTTGTAGCCTTCCTCTCATAGATGTGGTGAACTTCATACCCATGAAATAGACTCTACTTAGTGCGGGTTTCAGACATCCTATGATTCTTGAACTTAAGGCTCTGATACCAAATTTGTCACACTCCGAGACTACATGTTTGATGTAACCCGGGATCTAGGATCACGAGTGACCCTAAGCTAACCCTGTGTGTGGCATATATCAAGCATATTGAGACTAACTAAATAAAACATGTACTATGCAGAAGCTAAAACAGTGTATAATTGAAAGTGGGGAATACCTAACTAGTCTGAATGTATAAAACATACAATGACTTTAATAAAAGTGAAAGATGAACTTAACAATTCAAGATTATTCTATTACTATGTCTGCAAAGCCTCTACGAAATTGAGTTGTAGGGACATTCCCCCAGCTAACTCTAACAAAACTGAAAACATAATAAAAATACTAAAGTGAGCATGTCTTATGTACTAGAAGTATGAGGACTCACCACTGAAGCTGCTGAAATACGGACCAAGAATTACTCTAAGGGTCATCTGGATGCTGAGTACCTAAACCTACATCATGAAGGGATGTAGCGCAAAGTATGCATCAGTACTTAGAATGTACTAAGTATGCATTATACAGATATTGAGCTGAACAAATATATATATAAGCTGAACAAAGCATAACTGAGCAATAACATAAACTGAGTAAGATTGTAAATACTGAAACATAACTCAAAAGCTAAGTTGAATGCAATGAGAAACTACTAATCATGAAAATGACATGTTTACTGAATGCTAAAGTATATACTTATAACCTAATCAAACACAATAAGAGTTTGACTATGGGAGCTACTATTAACCGACATAAACCACGTGAGCTAAACAAGGATTCCGATGTATACAACTGATTTCACGTATCAGGACACTTAATCCAATACTAAGTGCCAGCGATCGTTAGTCAGTAATATAACCCAACTAAGTGAGTTGCTGTCGAATCACACAGGAAGTGGTACGTATTTGAGAATTAATAGAAAAGCATGAATATGTTCAAGTCATTCATAGGTAAAAACATTTACGAATAAAAGCATGGTTCAAGTTTTGGGTGACACAAGTGTCAAATAACATGGGGGTTTGATTGTAATTATCAAGTACAATAGCAATTAACACAGGTCAACAAGTAATGAGACGGGTTCTTGGGATTTGAATGGATCATGGGCTACGATAGACAAATAGGTGATTGCAACTGATAGTAAATAGTTGTAAATCAGTGAATAATCTAGACTTTAGTGGGGATAAACTTCCTCTCGAACAATTTACCGCGAATCAAATTGGTTTCTCTCGAACACCAATAAGCACTGATCCTACGCTTTAGTCCATTCACTCTCTCGAGCTGAATGTGGGGAAAAGGGTTTAGGATTCACTCTCTCGATTTGAACCCATGACAACCCAATACCTACATACCATCAAATCAGTAATCTTGGTTTTAAAACCTGTCTCTCGAGCAAGAAGAAAACATGAAGGTAGAGTTGCATTTGCAACTACAACCCTTTCGATTAAGCCACAATTACTGAATGAACTCACTTTTAAACAACATTTAAACTATCAATTAACAATACCCAACAGCTAAATCAACCCATAATCACATAATCACACCCCAAGAATTTGAGTTATATCTAGACATCATAAAAATATAGAAATCGATACCAAATTTTGTTTCCATCAATTGGGTAAGATTAATTTTGTCTTTACAAAGGTCAAGGTTGAAGAATCTCAAAGACCCACTTCCAATTTCTCCAAAATGGAAATCTTCAAATCTTAAAAGCTAAGTGTCTCAATACCCTCAGTTCTCAGCTCCAAACTTCAAAACTGATAATTATAATTCTTTAATGAAAACTAGATACTAAACTAAGAATTTAAAAATGTATTTATAGTTTCCAAATATATGTGTTGTGAAGGACCATTCGGCGTAATAAGTCGGGATCGCCGATCCACTCTAGGATCTGCCCTTTGGTCAATTCCATCACCTTTTTGCTTTGGCCTTCAACATCTTCAAGTTCATTAACTTTGGGCGATCTAGCACTGCATCATGGAACCGTTCGGCGACTGGCCAACCACTCCTTTCTATCGCTGACTTGATTTTCTCCTTCATGGCTTGTCACACTGGAACTTTAGGCAAGATCATGGCCATTCGGCGACTCGCCCAATAGGCGATCATCATGCCTTATTTTCTTCGTTCTTTCAGCTGCTTTGTTCCTCAATGGAAATAACTGAAAATAAAGGATTTACATCAGCTATTAGCATAAAGTATGCATTTAAAGACACTAAATCTATTAAAATAAAGCCATGAATGAGTCCAAATAGTGCACTCACCAACGACCCATCGATAGGACCCAATATACTTCGCCAGGGGTATAAAGGCATGACTAGTGTGATCATTAAATTTATTGCCCAACAGAGGTGACTTATACTCCTATGGGGGCACGTAGTTCTGGGACTATAAGGGTACGGTGAACCCTAATCCAACCCGGTGCTAAGTCTACTCCCAATTGAATATGTATATCACACAAACGTAACTAAAATGTGATGAGTTCGAGATTTGGAATCATTTAGGGCTTTATTCACAATGATTTAGTGTCCTCTAATGCTTATTGTGTGCCATTAACTAATGTAAAACCTTTGATTTCCAGGTATTTGGATTGAGGAACAAAGCAATGACACTAATTTGCAAAAAGGAACAAAGCGAGCTGAAAGAATGAAGAAAAGTATGTCTGGGGATCGCCAAGTCTACTTGGCCAAGTCTACTTGGCGAGTCACCGAACAAACTCTTGACCGCCTAAAGTTCCAGTGTGCCAAGTCCTGAAGGAGAAAATCAAGATGGCGAGAGAAAAGAGAAGTCAACGGATCCCAAAGTGGTTCCGCGATTTAGTTTTGGATCGCCCAAAGCTACAGACCTGGAGGATGTTGAAGGCCAAGGCAGAAGGGTGATGGATATGACCAACGCGCGGATTGCCGAGTTGATCGGCGAGCCCAACTTACTGCACCGACTGGACGTTCGCAACATATTTTTGGCGACTATAAATAAGTTTTTGAACATTTAGTTTAGAAGCTTTTTATCAATTAGTAAGTATCATACTTTCAATATATCGAATTTTGAGTATTGAGACAAGTTTTCCTTAGCTTTGAAGAATTGAAGTTTTTCACTTTTGACAAATTGGAAGTGGGTTTTTGAGATTTTTCAATTTGGACCTTTGTAAAGATGAAATCAATCTTACCCAGTTGATAAACTCAATTTGGTAATAATATTTGTCTTTTTATAATGTCTACCTAAAACCCCAATTCTTGGGGTGTGATTATGGGTTGATTTAGTTTATGGGTATTGCTAATTGTTAGTCTAAATGTTGTTTAGAAGTCATTTCAATCATTAATTGTGGTTCAATTTAACAATTGTAGTTGCAAATGCAGTTCTACCCTTGTGTTTTTGGCTTGCTCGGGAGAGGTTTTAAAACTAAGATTATTCATTAATGGTCAGTGGATATTGGTTTGTCATGGGTTCAACTCGAGAGAGTGAATCCTAAACCTTTTTCCACACATTCAGCTCGAGAGAGTGAATGGACTAAGGCGTAGGCTATTCTTATTTTGCGTGTTTGTCAATGTTCGAGAGAAATCGACTTGATTCGAGGTAAATTATTTGATAGAAAGTTAACCTCCTCTATAGTCTAGATTATTCACTAATATTCAATTATTTCCTAATAGTTGCAATTACCCATTTGTCTACATTAGCCTATAATTGAATCACATCCCAAGAACCCGTCTCAATATTGATATTTCGTATTATTTGTTGTTGTTGTAGTTGATAATTGAAACCAAAACCTCTTTATTTGACATGTGTGTGACCTCCTGATTTGAATTATGCTTTTATTCATAAATGTCTATTCCTATGACTGACTTGATCATATTCATAATTTCCTATTGAATCTTAAAAACGTACCATTCCTCATGGGATTCGACCCCAACTCATTTAGTTGGGTTATATACTGACTAGCGATCGTTGACACTTAGAATTGGATGAACTGTCCTTGAAACGTTTATCAAAATGTCGTCGCTGCCGGGGAGTAGTGTAGGTTAAGATTCTTTAATTAAGTTAATTTTTTTTCTTTTTAGTCATAGTTTAATCTACTTACTTTCAGTTTTGATTTGTGTGTTGTTGTTTTGAACAGGGGAAATGTGTGTGAACAGAAGCAATGGTATCCAAGTGGACCACCAAGATGACATCAGTAACCTCAACGATGTCAATGAGCCTAATGTTAATGACCCTCATCTAATGGGTGGAATTGGTGCCATTCGCTTGCCTCCGACTGAAGGGAAAGTTGTGTTCCATTTTACAAGTACCATGTTGCAGCTCTTATAGTTGAAAGGGTTATTTGGTGGGTTGGCTCATGAGGATCCCCATGAGAATATTAGGAACTTTGTTGATGTTTGTGGGCCATTCTCCTTTAAGAATATATCCCAAGAGTCGGTCCATTTGAGGTTATTCCCACTTTCTTTAATGGAAGAAGCATGTAAGTGGCTGGCTGAATTGCCATGAGACTCAATCACTTCATGGGAAGAGCTTGTCACCGCATTTCAAATGCGATTTTCCCTCGTTCAGAGATGATGACACTTCGGGATAACATCCAAAGTTGTAAGCATTTGGAGGGTGAGACAATTCATGAGACTTGGCTACGATTCAAGAAGTTGGTGCTACAATGCCCAACTCATGGTTTGCCCGACAACATTTTGCTGCAGTATTTTTACCGAAGCCTTGATTCGATGAATAAGAGTGAAGCTGACCAACTTTCTCTGGATGTTTGATGCAACAACCTTACATTATAGCAGCCCAACTTTTGGCTGGTATGACCACAATTAATCGGGCTTGGTACACCCACGAAGATCACATCTCCCCTCTCACGTTTGAATTGACCAAGGAGAAGCTTTAGAAAGATCATGAGAGGGACCAAAACATGGCCAAGATCTTGACTCAACTTGACATTTTGTCCAAAATATCATGGGAGTTGGTGCTAGAAGTGTCAATCTTGTGGGTGTCGAGTGCGTAAACCCCAAAGAGGTCAAGTTTTAAGCATTGTACAACGAGGAGGTAAATTTCCTAGCAAACCAAGGAGGTGGTTATCGTGCAAATTACCCGAGGCAGGGTGGTAACCAAGGTTTGAACAGGGATGATGGTTAGAGAGATCGTGATAGAGAGTGGAGGGATCGTAACCCCTCTTGGAAGGAAAGGGATGGGGAGAAGGTCAAGTACATTCCTCTCCACTAGCGCCAAAAGCAAAAGGATTTTGAGGGTGTTCGGTCGGAGGATATGCTTTTGCGTATTTTTGACAAGGTTGAGGGGTCTGATAAAATTTTAAAAGAGATGAAGGAAGATGTGTCGACCCTTAGCCAGATAGTTACCTCCCATTCCGTCTCTATCAAACAGTTGGAGACCCAAATGGGTCATATTTCATCTCATTTACACCAGAGACAACAAGGGGGCATGCATAGTGATACTATGCCAACTCAAAGAATCAAGTTTAAGTGAGGACATCGTTCCACGACGTTAACTAAGGCATTGCTTGGGAGGCAACCCAAGTTTTATGTTCTTTCTTTTTGTTTTTTAAATAATCGTGTGTTGATTGTGCAGGTTAAAGTGTGGAATGTGTTTGAAAAGTGAAGATTGGCGAGTTAAATGCCCGGTCGGCGAGCCCGATTTGGACCGCCTTTGGACTTAAGAAATTCTGAGGTAGTCTGTAAAACTCGATACGCCCAGGAGCAAATCGGCGTGTTGCTGAACGAGTCGGCGACCACGACTTTGTCCGCCGTTTGGACCCCAACATTAACTGGAGCTCCTGTAAAACTTGGCGAGGTAAGTTCCCACTCGACGTGTCGTCAAGTGGGTCAGCGAGTAAGACTAATTTCACAGAAAGGGCAAGAACTGGACGGTTTTAAAAGCCTAACGTTTAAACTTTGAAACTCTTTCACGTTCCCTCACCTTTTAACTTCATAAACTCACACCCGCACTATATTTTTCCATATTTTTGCATTATTACCGCTTTCTAGTTGTTGATTGTGTGTTCAGAGTTGGATATCTTTGCCGCCTAACATTTCAACTTATCTATTTGGCATTAAAGGTTGGTTTTTCTGAACCTAGAACTCATATTTAGCGATTTTATTCATTTGTAATTTTTTTAATGGTAGTGATGTGTGTTGGGCCTCTCTATATCATAAATGTGTGGTTATTTGCGTGTGTTAATTTGAATATCTTGCCTAAAATGCCAATATCATTTATTACTCGAATTTCATGTTTTTAAATTGATCTGAATTGTTGGGTTATGTGTAATTAATATTGGGTCTAGTCGGGTGAAGTCTGAGTAACCCACATTTGTTCCAAATGATGTGTTTTTTCCAATGATGGAGCGGTTCACATCATTCTTAAGGGCTAAAGTAGTCAAATGGCCAAATTTGGCCAAACCGAGAGAAGTCTGAGTATCCCGGGGGCATGGGTAGCATGGGTTTTAGTCAAATTGAGTTTGTGTATTCTTTGATTATTTTTTTTAGGCTACGGGGTTTATTTTGGTTGTCGGGGTAGAAAGTAGAAATGTTGGGTAGTTTGGCTAGCTGGGTCAAGCTCACTGAACCACTCAGAGGTTCACCGAATCCCCCTTGCTCACCTTTAATTTCTATGTTTTGAAGTCTTTTGATTCTGTAACTTTCGGCGAGAATCCTGAGTTCACCGAGTGCACTCGGTGAGTCGTCAAAGGTCTTCTTTGGTCGCCCTTTCTGTGCACCTAACCTCTAAAATACACTGTATCTTTCGATGGGCTAGTCTGTGCTCGCCGAATGTTGTCGGTGATTCACAAAAAGGCCCCTCCCTTCGCCGACATGCCAATTTATCTAAGAATTTTTTAGCCAATCCTTTCGGCGAGCCCAACTTTGCTCACCGATCGGTTCGGCGAGTCTATCTGCAACTGTTTTTCTGCAACTTTGTTTGAACTATTCCTTAATTTAGATAATATGTTTGCATAAATAGCTAGACCAAAAGTGGCTGGTAGAGACATGCCTCCCCGCAAGAGGGCCAAGGAAATTAAAATCAACGAGGATGCAGCTGCATCCAAGGCTAAGGCTACCAAACTTCCCACCACGATTGGGATGCAAAAAGGGAAAGGCAATACACCTGCTCCTGCATCACCGAAGGATAGCTCCGACAGTGACGGGATCTATGCCACTCACCTCACCACTTATGAGAGTGAGGGTGAGCACCATGATCTTCGGGCTTCCAATTTTGAGCCTGAGGATGATGAGCTACTAGCAGCCTAGAGGGAGGAGGTACAAACCAAGAGGATGAATGATCTGTCTAGGATTAGGACTCCTGAGGCCACCACTACTCTTTCTGCTCCAGCACAGGTTATGGTCCTAGCACCACCGGTACAGGGTCCTACTACACGGTCTATGAATAGACTGAAGACTGAGGGGCTAAGGACCATTATAGAGGAGAAGAGGTTGTCTACTGATGGCATCATAGACAGGTATCCGGAGATCATGAGCTTCTTGAGGTCCCATAAGTTACAACTATTCACCCGACCCTGAGGCTCTTATGTTCCAAATTGGGTTCAAGAGTTCTACACTGCTTACGGAGCCCTGGTGCCACAAGGGAAGAATTCGGCAGCCAAATTCAAGCAGGTTGACTATGTGGTTGTCAGGGGTAAAAAGGTGAAATGTGATAGTGATGCTATCAATGCAGTCCTAGGGGTTTCAATAGGAATTACGGATGACTGACAATGTAAGATCAGGACAAAGACGTTAGAAAACATGAAGAAGTGGTTGACTCCTTTGATATCAAATGGTACTCCCAAGTGGCTCGAGGCTGGAGCACCCATTGAGATGAAGGACCAAAATATAACAGAAAGGTTCTGGTTTGGTTTCATCAACACTACCATCAGCCATTCTAAAATGAGTCGATTCTCCGCCACGCCAAAGCAGCCTGTCTTAGTTGCATCATTGATAGGACAAGGCCGAACCTGGGGATGATTATTGCACATGATATGTTCATGAGGGCCAAGAAACACCAAACCTCCCTCCCCTTTCTTGTGTTGATCACTGAGTTCTACAGTCAAGCTCGGGTGCCTAGAGATAAGAAGAAGGATATGGAAGTGACTCCCATATCTTGTACCGACATCAGGAGGACTAAGGCGGAGTATTTGAAGGATGAGGCAGAAAAGAAGAAGGCAGCCCCGGTGGACTCTTCCCCGATTGTTGATACTCAAACACTACCTGCAGAGGCGGTATTGCCTACTCCAGTCCCTGGGCCTTGAGGTACATCTAGTGATGTCCCTTCTGTTACTCCCAGTTCCTCTACATCCCCATTGTCCCCTGGGTCGACTGCTTCTACTGCTGTCTGGCCCCCGCTCACCCAGGTGACATTACTACGGATAGGGAAGCTAGCCCATTATGCTGATAGACGCGCCACTAGACTTGAGGCCACCATTCCTGGCATGATTTAGAGGGCCCTTGCCGACATTGTGACATGTCTTAGTTTGGCTATTGACTCTCTTGCAACACGTATAGCGGTGTGTGAGCAAGGCCAAGGGGCCACTGATGAGGTGACAACTCTAAAGGCCGCTATTGATGAGCTGAGGAGAGATCTAGACCAGCTGAAGTCCACCGACATATTGATGATTTTCGGGACAGTAGAGATCCATGATGTGCCTACGGCTACCACCATATATGAGGTCCACACTAAGGAGGTAGCTGATGCTGAGCGCGAGGTTGAGACTGATGAGGAGCATCTTGTTGTTGATTAGAAGGCTTCTTAAGAGGGCCTTAGGGAAGTTGAGAAAGCCATGGTAGATTCAGCCATACAAATCTCATTGGCAAACACACCCATGACGTACCCTACTGGGCCTATATGTGACTCTGGGCACTGATGCCCATGATCAAAGTGCTACACCGGGCATTGATGCCCCGACAGATGGAGAGATTGTGTAGACAAGAATTTTCTTTACCTCCCTCTCTGTCATTTTTATTCACTTTTGGATGTTTTATTGCATTTGAGGACAAATTGCTTTTTATTGTGGTGGGGTGAGGTATTTTCATACCTACCTCTTGTGATTATTGTTTTTGTACATATTGAGTTTTTGTGTTTAAATTGTGTTTCGGCACTGTTTTTGGGGTGTTTGAGCTTGTGGCTCCTTATTTTGAATTTAAATGATTTTTGGACCTTTCTAAAAAAATTTCCACCTCCTGTGTATTTAATTGTGGTTGTTCTTGTGCAACTTTGAGTATCGATCATGATCAATAGTGATGACTTGAATAGTGATCTCAATAAAAAAAAATGAATGTGCAGCTAAAATGAGGCCAAATGAAGCTTCATAGACAACATGTTAACTTTTTGCATCTCGTTGTGACTAGCCGGTTATCGAATTGAGTCTCTTGTGATGAATAGTGACACAAATAAAAGTGTGCAGTCTTGAATGATATTGGTGACAATGCCTTGTGTGATGTGCTTACCGTGAACCATGTGTGATGACACCTAGAATTTGCCTTGTTGGTCCGGTTGGCTAAGTGAAGCAAGCTCTTGAAATATCTTAGGCTAAAATTTTAAAGAGCAAAATAATTTGACAATATACCACTTATGTGGCCCACCTTGTGAGTGTGTGAACTTTGCTTGAACACCCTTCGAACCTTAGCCATTTCTTGGAAGAAAGTTGAGCAAATGAAACCTCTCTTTATCCCTTCACTCATAATCCTCATGAAGTGTAGTTTGTTTGAATATTATGCAAAAAGCCTAAGTTGGGGGTGTGGTGAAAAGAGAAGGTAAATCAAGAAGTGCACAGAAGTCCCCCTTGACTCATGGTTTTGAGAAAGATGGAACCTCTCCATACAAAAAAATGAGAGAGAAAAAAAAAAGAAGGAAAAAGAAAAAGAATGAAAAAGTTGTGAAATAAAGTTGTAAAAGTTGCAAAAGAAATGGGTGTCCGATATTCCATGGAAAGTGAATAATGGGGTGAATTTTGAGCATGAATGAGAATGATGAAGAAAAGGCAAGGAAGTGTTGTTCATACCACATTTCATAAGGATAGCAGCCATTGAGCCTAAATGACCATACCTTTATACTCAACCCCGTTACAAGACTTAAAAAGACCTTTTTGATCTTGAGTGAGCTAAAACAAGTGTTGGTTGGAAAATAAGGGCAAACCTATAGGTGGAGTCATGCATGTGTGCATCTTTCTGAGTGTGAGAGTTGTTTGTGATTTCGAAACTATAAAGTGCTGAACAATTGTGTTAATATTGAATCATTCTTTGTGTGAGGGGATTTCAATACCTTTGTTGAGCTTGAACTTGCATTTGATACAAGTATTGTGAACTTGAGAATCTTTGGTAATGGTGGGTCAAAACTTGAATCTTTGAGTGCACAATTGATCCTTGCATGAGTAAGTTGAGTCTTGTTGTGTGCATTCATGATTGAGTCTTGTGTAGCACTGTTTGAGACATACTTTTTGAACTGCTGAACTTGAGTTTTACTTGAGGACAAGCAAAAGTTTAAAGTTGGGGGTGTTGAAGAGTCCGGAATTTGGACTCATTTAGGGCTTTATTAAAAATGATTTAGTGTCCTCAAATGCTTATTTTGTGCCAATAACTGATGTAAAACCTTTGATTTCTAGGTATTTGGATTGAGGAACAAAGCAAGCTGAAAGAATGAAGAAAAGTACGCCTGGTGATCGCCAAGTCTACTTGGCGAGTCGCTGAACGGCCTCTTGACCACCTAAAGTTCCAGTGTGTCAAGTCCTGAAGGAGAAAATCAAGTTGACGAGAGAAAGCAGCATTTGGTGGATCGCCGAGTGATTCCACGATGCAGTGTTGGATCACCCAAAGTTACAGAACTGGAGGATGCTGAAGGCCAAGGCAGAAGGGCAATGGATCTGACCAAAAGGCGGATCACCGAGTTGATCGGTGAGCCCGACTTACTGCATCGGATTGCCCTTCGTAGCATATTTTGGCAACTATAAATATGTTTTTGAGCATTTAGTTTATAAGCTTTTTGTTAATTAGTACGTATCATACTTTCAATATATCAAATTCTGAGTATTGAGACAAGTTTTCCTTAGCTTTGAATAATTGAAGTTTTTCACTTTTGAGAAATTGGAAGTGGGTCTTTGAGATCCTTCAATTTGGACCTTTGTAAAGACGAAATCAATCTTACCCAGTTGATCAAAACTTAATATGGTAACAAGTTTTGTCTTTATATAATGTCTAGCTAAAACCCCAATTCTTGGGGTGTGATTATGCGATTATGGGCTGATTTAGTTTATGGGTATTGCTAATTGTTAGTCTAAATGTTGTTTAGAAGTGATTTCAATCATTAGTTGTGGTTCAATTTAAGAAATATAGTTACAAATGCAGTTCGACCCTTGTATTTTTTGCTTGCTCGAGAGAGAGGTTTAAAACTAAGATTATTGATTGATGGTCGGGTTGCCATAGGTTCATCTCGAGAGAGTGAATCCTAAACCCTTATACACATTCAGTTCGAGAGAGTGAATGGACTAAGGCGTAGGTTGTTCATATTTTGCATGCTTGTCGATTTTCGAGAGAAATCGACTTGATTTAGGGTAAATTTTTTGAGAGAAAGTTTACTTCCTCTATAGTCTAGCTTATTCACTAATATTCAGCTATTTCCTAACCGTTGCAATTACCCATTTGTCTACATTAGCCTATAATCAAATCACATCCCAAGAACCCGTCTCATTATTGATATTGTGTATTATTTGCTATTGTTGTAGTTGATAATTGAAACCAAAACCCCTATTTTTGACATTCGTGTCACTCCCTGATTGAATTATGTTTTAATTATAATGTAATATTCAAAAACTGGAGCATGATTATTTGTTTAATTGACCTAGAAAGTGTAATTTATGAACTAGAGAATCTACACAACTAAGGTTCTGAGTTTCATACAAGGAACTAAACCTACTTTCCAAAAAACATGCTATTTCGATTTAAGATACTACAATAGCTAAAATACAGTAAATATCAAAGGTTTTAGAAACCCTATGTCTAAAAAAGATATGGAGAATCAAAGAACTGACTGATTTCTAGGGACCTAGTGGATGGAAGGAACACACTAGTGGAATCTCACATACCTGGTGACGAAATCTACGGAGAAATCCTTTGGATTTCACGGCTGAACTTGGAAGAACACTGTTGCTTGTTCTTGGGATGTTTGGTCGAATTTTCCTCTTCTTTTTGCTCCAAATTTGGATTATTTGTGGAGGATGAGGGTTCTCGATATGTATGACTAAGTTGTTAGGCTTAAAATTCATAAAAAACGTGGTTTAAGTGCCCAATGTATAGGGGAAAGGACCAAATCATGTTGACTTAAAGATGATGAGTGCCACCTACTACACAACAAATGGGCCATCATTTGACCTACCAACCGTCGTTAGGAGTTATCGGTCAAGCTCTTCCCAATAGGGCTTCAGTAAAACGAGAATAATTTTTTTACTCCAAGCTTGGATTTTATCAAATTTGGTGGCTTTGGGAAGAGGATTCAATTATCTTTCATTTGATAGGTCATAGCCCACCTAATTCATTTTGTGCTAAAAGATATGACCATTTGAAGTAGACCCTACATCAATTATCCTCTAATTGGCTGCTGACCCTCACTTTCGGTCAGGCCTACGGTCCATAGGTCAAACCACAGTCCAGACTGGTCGATCGTGGGTGGGATCAAAGACAATCACAATTTGGAACTTGGCAACGAAACCCCACCTACGGTCCGTGGGTGGTTCCATTTGTACTGGCACCAGCTTTTTGAAAACTAGAATTTTCTTCATTTTGAGATCCAAGGTCTTACACAAATCTTTTGTTTTAATGTGTACCTTTCAGGAAATGGCGAGAACAAAAGATAAGAATATGGTCCAATCCAATATTGAATCACATAGGGAGTATCCTCCTCCCCCCTTTAAAAGAAATAAAAAGGCGTTTCAATCAATGAGCCTTGTGAGACTCCAAATGCTTAGACACCTACAAACTAGGGTAAAAAGGAGCGGAAACATATTGCAAAGAAGAAGGTAATTATCCGATCAATGTTTGTGTCACCAACACTAAACACCAACCCTATTTCGCGTGTTCTCAAAATTATAGCTCCAAGAGCATCGAATAGGCTCAAGGCGGATGGGTAACACACTAATTTGGAGGATCACCGACTTTATACTAATGGGGTTATGAGTGAGTACCCCACAATATGGAGTGTCTGGAAGAAAATGGACGAAATAGAAGTTCGAGAAAATATGGTGCAGTGTCATAACACTGCAGTTAATGAAATACTAGCCACACCGAACAATCTGACTAACGAATATAAAACCTGGATGGCCACAACTTTGGATTAGTTAAAAGAGTTGCTAGCTCCTCTAATATAAGGTGAGTTTACACCATCTTGGTTGGATGAAGGTTCCAAAATTGAAAATAAGGACATAAGCATATTGGCAAGGTACCAATTTTGTTTTATCAGTAGCAATGTTGTGTCGTCCCAAATGAGTCCACACTCAGGCATCTGAAGGCCATGCTAGTTGGTTCCATCATTAAGAGGGAGAAGATCGATGTGGGAGAGATAATTGTTGATGATATATTAATGAAAGACTAACAGGAGAAAAGCTTTATTTCCTTCCCTATGCTCATTACCCAGATTTGCGAGAAAGCAGGAGTCCCTTTCACAGAAAAAATCGATGTCCGGGCCACACCAGTCTCTTCTATTGATATTCGGAAGATCAAGGCTGAGATTTTGAGAGATCATGTGGCTAAGAGGAAGCCGCCACTTCTAGACTCTAGTCCATTGGTTGATCCTTCCATATTGACTCCTGGGACCAGCACACCAGCTCCTTCTATTGAGCAGGCATGTATTCAAACTCATTCTATGCTGCTAGTATTTCTGATTCCCCCAATGAATATGCACCATCTATTTCTGTGACTGCTTCTAGTGCGAGGCCTCCCCATTCTCTTGTTGACCTTCCTCCCATGACCCAAATAGGCAGTCTTGCTCGGTTAGCAGATGTTACAGCTACTCGAGTTGAGAAAGACTTTCCACGACTCATTGACTAGGCTATCCAGAATTCCTTGGGTCCTCTTACTGAGTGGGTTTTCAAGTGTGAGAGGAAGATTGAGGGCAACACAGTGAGACTATAGAATTTAACTACGAGGGTAGAAGTTTTGGAAAAGACTTGAGGGTAGTTCGATCACTTTAAATACCCTTAGGAGTGAGGTTGCCACATAGAGGGATGAGGTGGTCCTGATTGAGTCCATAAACATCTCTACACTTTGGGTGATTTTCCCCTTTCAGATGATGCTTCCTCAAGATGCCTAGTGCTACAACTTCCTCTATTGTACCAAATGTTTCCATAGATAGGGATATTGAGAACGAGGGGCTAGCTGAGGAAACTGATAAGGAAGGGTTGAGAGAGGATGAGCATGGTATTGCTGAGACTGTGGCGGAGCTGCATGAGACTGCGGAGGTCATTATTCAGGCTTTCTTAGAGAGGTCTCTCCGAGAGACCTTAGCTTTGGGTCTAGTGAAGTCACTCCACACTCCCCCACACTTTTCACTGGTGAGCCGGGCACTGATGCCCAAGCCGAGCCATGTTTTTCGGCTTTTCTGACCCTATTGTCCAGCATAGATGCCCCACTTGAGGTTTCTCCACTACAGACAGCATATCAGATTGCTCCATAGGCATAGCCTTTCAAGGGGAATCTACATCTCATTCTCCTAGCATTTCTTTTACTTAGCATTGAGGACACTACTTTTTATTTTTGGTGGGTGAGGGCATTCATGCCAATATTGCCCTTTTGCTTGTTTTTCATTTCTTTTGTATTTTGATCTTTTGTAGTTAATGTTTTTTATATTAGTTCTTCTCTTTTGGGAATGTGTGTCTCTGATGATCCATAAATAGGACTCATATAGGGATTTATTTTAATGGAAATAGTGTCCTCGAATGCTTGTTTTATCTCAATACCTGATTAGAATGTTGAAGTTTCAGGTATTTGAAGTTTTAGTGGAAGCATGGACACTTAGGCACAAAACGGAGCAAATAGGGCTAAAACGAACAAGATATGGTATGGAGTCCTGCGAATCATCAAGTTTAAATTGGCGAGTCGCTGAAATGACATGAACCGCCTTTCATTCCAATACGTGAATCCTTGAAGAAAGTGGATCAAAAGGCAAGGAAAGGAGCAGTCGGCGAGTCGCCGATCAGTTCCGCGAAGCACTACTATACCGCCCAATGATCCATAATGTGAGGATGCAAAAGGTAGGACACTGATGGTGATGAGCTTACCAAAAGGCGAATCGCCGAGTTCATCGGTGATCTCGACTAATGTCGCCGAACAGTCCTCCGCAGCATAATCTGTGAAAACTATAAATACAACTTAGAATTTTAGAAGAGAGAGAGAGTGAAAACATTTTTAATATAGTAATTTTTCACTTTAGAACATATTCTAGATTATATTTTTCTCTCAAGTTTGGAGAGGGTTTTGTGGAGACTTCAAGAAAGGAGCTTTTCTTCCCCAAGTTGGAAGTGGGTCTTCTCTATTCACTTTACTTTACTTAATTCAAGGTTTAATTTCTTATACCCAGTTGATTTTATTATCATGTTAGGTATAATTTCTTATTTCTTGATGTGTGGCTAAAAACTCCCCCATTCTTAGGGTCTGATTTAGCAATTATGGGTTGATATTCTAGTTGGGTCTTTCTTGCTGATGGGTTAGATTTATTGTAATGGTGATTTCACCTAGTGGTTGTGGTTTAATCTAAAGGTTTTGTAGTTGCAAATACAAAGCCACCCATGTGTTTTCGGCTTGCCCGAAAGGGAGGTCGCGAAACCAAAACCACTAGACTGATGGCCTAAGGAGTGGGTCGACATAAGGTTCACCCCGAGAGGGTGAGCCCTAGTCCCATATCCTAACACTCCACTCGAAAGAGTGAGTGGGGTAAGGTGTATGCTGGTCTTCATGCGGCAAATGGGTGTCCGAGAGGAACGCATTTGAAACGGGGTAAGTTGCCCGAGAGGGAACTTATTCCCATTTAAAGCTTAGCCTAGTCACTATTATTTTACAAATCTCCAATCGAAAGCTTGTACCCAACAATTTATCTCAACTTGTATTGCGGTCACATCTCAAGAACTTTTCCCCATACTTGATTTTCTTGTTTATATTGTTGTTTTAGTACTAGTTACAAAAAAAACCCTTTGATATTTGACACTTTGGTGTCACCTCCTTCAATTTACAATGTCTTTTATCGCAAATGTCTTTTACTACGACTAATTTGAATGAAATTCTAATTGGTTATTAATTCTCAAAACCGCTCCCTTGGGACACGATCCCAACCCTCGGTTGGGTTACTATATTATCGACGATCGTAGACACTCATATCGTAGGATAGTGTCGTTGGTCACGATAAGCATCAAAATGGCACCGCTTCCGGGGAGTGGTGTTATTTAAGAATTTTTAATTCACTAGAATTTCAGTCTTATTAATCGTAGAGTATTGACTTTACTTTCAATTTTGTTTTTCTTGTTGAGCTTTCCACTTGGACGAACATGGCTAAGCAGAGTAGTGGCAAGTTTGTGGAATTGAACCAAGAAGTTTAGAAGGACCTCACGCTGACTACCCTAGCATCTCAGCTAAATGAAGTGGTCACCAAAATCTCAGAGGTGGAAGCCCGATGCAACAACAAAGAGAGGTATATACCCCGTCATGAGCTGAAGAAGTTCAGAGATGGGAGAGAAAATCATGTCGAGGACATACTTCAAATCATTCTCCAGAAAGTCACCGATCAAGATTGGGTATTGGAGGAAATGAAGGAGAATGTTGAAGTGTTGAATCAAATTATTGGATCTCACTCAAGATCAATCCAGTTGATCAAGTCATTCCTGAGTATTGCAGTGCCCCACCTCCACCCAAATGATATATTGGGGTCACCTAGTGAAACTAGGTCTAACCCTAATAATGGAGAGTGAGACCGAACTTACGTCGTGCCACGATTCTAACTAAGGCGTTGTTTGGGAGGCAACCCAAAACCCTTTATTGATTTATTTTACTTTGAGAAAATAATGGTGTGTAGTTTGAACAGGTTGACGAAAGGGAGGATAGTGAAATAATGTATTGAGGCAAACAACAAGTCCAGTTGGCGGATAGTTGATTTTATCGGCGAGCACGACTCTTTCTGTCGGGTGACTCAAGGCAATGTCAACTAAGATTCTGTAAAACTTGGCGTCCAGCAGAAAATTAATGGCAAATCGCCAATCATGTCGGCGATTTCTACATAGATCGCCGTGGAGATCCTCACATGAGTTGCGAGTACTGTTACATTGGGCGAAGAGACTAGACACTTGGCGCTTCGCCGAGTGAAAGAGCACACCCAATGTACATCGTCGAATGGGCAGAAACTGGACATTTTTTCAGGCCACAGGTGTAAAAGTCCTATTTCACTCATTTTCTCTCATTCCTTCATCCTACCAAACTCACACCTGCACTTTAGATTTCTATTTCTTGCAAGTATAAATTGTTATAAGTGTCAAATTGTGTGCGAATATGTATCTCATTTCTACCTAGCACTTCATTAATATCTGATTCGTCACTAAAGGTTGGTGATTCATACCCCATTTTTAATTTAGTAAAATCGTACTAATTTGCATAGTGTTGATATTGTCAAGTCTTGGCTGAATCTTTGCATTGATGGCATTTCTTACATTAGTGATTATTACTTGCATTTGAGGACAAACGCTCTTTATTTTGGTGGGTGAGGCCCACACCTTTTGTGTTGACATTCATGTTTTGTTCTGTATATATTTGGGTTGTTTGCTTTATTTGTGTTTTAAATACTTCTTTTATGTGGATATTTGAGCTCATGGCTCCGGTTGTTCTAATTAAAAATAGTTTTGATCCTTCCGGAAAAAATTCGCCACTTCTTGTGTTGAAAGTGGCTGTTCTTTTGCAAAAAATTAAGTCTCGGTTTCGATCAATACCGATGCCTTGAATGGTGCTCTCAATTGAACAAACATAAATGCACGGCTACGACTAGGCCAAATAAAGTTACATAGACAATATGTGCACTCTTTGCATCTCGTTGTGATTAGCCATTTATCGAATTGATTCTCTTGTAATGACCATTGCACAATAGCGAAAGTGTGTAGTCTTGTTTGACTTAAGTATTGATGCCTTATGTGATTAGCTTACCTTAAACCATGCATGAATAAGCCTAAAATTTGCCCGATTAGCCTGATTGATTTAGAAAGGTGTACTATTGAGATGATCTTAGGCAATTTCAAAGAGTGTGAGCCAATTTGACATATACCTCTTTTTGTGACCTACCTGTGAGCGTGTGGAACTCTCTTGAACACCCTTTGAGCCTTACCTTTCTTTGGAAGAACCTTGATAAACCCTAGACCTTACTTGATCCACTACCTATAATCCTCTTGAATTGTGGTTTAGTGAATAGCCAACATAGGACAAAAAGCCTAGTTGGGGGTGTGGTGAAAAGGAAAAGGAGAAGTCAAGAAGTGCTATAAGAAGTCTTCCTTAACCCATATTGTTGCAGAACAATGGAACTTTTATAAAAAAAAATTGTGGAATAAAGTACAGAAGAAATTTGGGTTCCAATTGCAATTCATGGAAGGTGAACAAAAGAGTAAAGAGGTGACTTAGAAGCACTAGAAAAAGAATTGATAAAGGAGAGAAAGAAACTACCCTGAGAATACCGTATCTCACGAAGAGGAAGTAACTAAGCCTAAATAACCATACCTTTGCACTCAACCCCGTTACAAGCCTTAGAAAGACCTTTTTGATCTTGAGTAAGCCGAATCGAAAGTCAATTGGAAAATAAGGGTAAACCTATGGGTGAAAACATGCATTGTATTCCTCTTTTTGAGTGTGAGCGTTGTATCTGATTCCTTATCTTAAAATTGACTCATATATGTGTGTGAATATCGAATCATTCTTTGTGCGAGGGAATTTAGATATTTTTGTTGAGCTTGAACTTGCACAAATAGCAAGTATTGCGAGCAAGAGAATCTTTGGTAATGGTGTGTCACAATATGAATCTTTGAGTACACAACTGATCCTTGCATAAGTAAATTGAGTCTCGTTGTGTGCATTCATGTTTTAGTCTTGGGTAGCACTTTTTGAGGCACCCTTTTTGAACAGCTGAACTTGAGTTTGCTTGAGGACAAGCAAAAGTTTAAGTTGGGGGTGTTGATAAGTCCATAAATTGGACTCATTTAGGGATTTATTTTAATGGAAATAGTGTCCTCGAATGCTTGTTTTATCTCAATACCTGATTAGAATGTTGAAGTTTCAGGTATTTGAAGTTTTAGTGGAAGCATGGACACTTAGGCGCAAAATGGAGCAAATAGGGCCGAAAAGAACAAGAAATGGAGTCATGCAAATCGCCGAGTTTAACTTGGCGAGTCGCCAAAATGAGATGAACCGCCTTTCATTCCAGTACGCGAAGCCTTGAAAAAAGTGGATCAAAAGGTGAGAAAAGAAGGAGTCGGCGAGTCGCCGATCAGTTCCCCGAAGCAGTACTATACCACCCAATGATCCAGAATGCGAGGATGCAGAAGGCAAGACACTGATGGCGATGAGCTGACCAAAAGGCGGATCGCCTAGTTCATCGGCGATCTCGACTAATGTCGCCGAACAATCCTACGCAGCACAATCTATGAAAACTATAAACACTACTTAGAATTTTAGAAGAGAGAGAGAGTGAAAACATTTTTAATATAGTAATTTTTCACTTTACAACACATTCTAGCTTATATTTTTCTCTCAAGTTTGGATAGGGTTTTGTGGAGACTTGAAGAAAAGAGCTCTTCTTCCCCAAGTTAGAAGTGGGTCTTCTCTATTCACTTTCCTTTGCTTAATTCAGGGTTTAATTTCTTATACCCAATTGATTTCATTATCATGTTAGGTATAATTTCTTATTTCTTGATGTGTGGCTAAAAACCCCCCCATTCTTAGGGTGTGATTTAGCAATTATGGGTTGATATTCTAGTTGGGTCTTGCTTGCTGATGGGTTAGATGTATTGTAATGGTGATTTCACCTAGTGGTTGTGGTTTAATCTAAAGGTTTTGTAGTTGCAAGTACAAAGCTACCCATGTGTTTTCGGCTTGCCCAAAAGGGAGGTCGCGAAACCAAAACCACTAGACTGATGGCCTAAGGAGTGGGTCAACATGAGGTTCAGCCCGAGATGGTGAGCCCTAGTCCCATATCCTAACACTCCGCTCGAGAGAGTGAATGGGGTAAGGTGTATGCTGATCTTCATGCGGCAAATGGGTGTCCGAGAGGAACGCATTTGAAACGGGGTAAGTTGCCCGAGAGGGAACTTATTCCCATTTAAAGCTTAGTCTAGTCACTATTATTTTACAAATCTCCAATCGAAAACATGTACCCAACAATTTATCTCAACTTGTATTGCGGTAACATCTCAAGAACTTTTCCCCATACTTGATTTTCTTGTTTATATTGTTGTTTTAGTACTAGTTACAAAAAAACCCTTTGATATTTGACACTTTGGTGTCACCTCCTTTAATAGAAAATAACTTTTATCGCAAATGTCTTTTACTGCAACTAATTTGAATGAAATTCTGATTGGTTATTAATTATCAAAACCGCTCCCTTGGGACATGATCCCAACCCTCGGTTGGGTTACTATATTATCAACGATCGTAGACACTCATATCGTAGGATAGTGTCGTTGGTCTGATAAGCATCAGTCTCTTTACTTCATTGTTCATTCTCTCTCTTTATAAATGAAACACCCCATGAATTTTCAAAAATTGTGAAATGCTTAAGGTTTTCATTGATATAATTTGATAATCGATTTTTTGAACTATCATCTTAAATAATACTCATGGTGAGCTTGATGCATAGTGGTTGTGTTACGAGAATGAAATTGATGCGGTTACCCTTTTGAATGATCCCTTTAAATTTTTTGTTTACTAGCTGCATACGGATGTTAGTCTTACAATGCACATCACTCGTAAGCTTTTGGTCTTTTTGGGGTTTACTTGATGAGTGTATTTCAAAGTGCCACGTGTGGTGAGGTTTATTTGAAAACATGCATGTGGAGTCCTAAAATTTGCCTTGTTAATCAATATGTGTGTATCTTACGTGAAAATTCAATGAAGGAGCAAAATTTCTCTAAATCCCATTTGTTGACAACCCAAAAAAACCTCTTGACCAAATTGTCCCTTCCTTCTCACCTTTTCTAACACTCAAACTACCCTTCAAAACCAATTATAAAGGTGAATGATCGTAGCTAGTAAAAACCCTTACAGAGATTTTGGATCGAATCTCATAGGGAGCGATTCATCGTGGAGAATTCTTTATCGAAAGATTTGGACTTTAAATTAGCTCATTTGGAGTAGTAAGAACAATTGGGTGGATGGTACCACTAGTTTAATATAAATATTTATTGTAAATTATCATAATTAAACTAAAATTCAAACGAAATCAAGAGTTATCAAGAAATCTAGAGGTGCGGGGATTGGAAATCAATGTCATATAGGAATAACTTGTTGCTCTGTCGTAATGTGCTTACATGAATAGGCTAAGTCATATTCACTGACGCTAATCATCTTCCGATATCAAAGCATATATCCATAGAATCTCCTATTGGTTTCATCTAAAGTCAATTTTTAAAAACCCAATACCTTAATCTATTCCTTGAGGACATTGTGCCAATCGAAAATAGGTTCGACCCATAACCTCTCTTTCGAGCAAACTAAGGACATCAAACCTAAATTTTTGTTATTGAACTAATTACCCACTCCAGTTAATCTCTTTCGATCATCAACCGAAGATCGGAAGTAGGAATTAGTTTGCAACCTTAACCCATAAGTTAACCCCATGATAATTAAATCGAATTTATTCTTGAACATCTACAAAACATAGCATAGAAAAATAACCACTACATTATAATGACACCCAACCCCATTAGACCACCCCTAGATCTTGAGGTTTTAGCAACCCATCATAAAAAGTAAAGAGACTATACTTCCATAAAAGCAGCCACGGGTAACTTGAAATCAAGCAATTAAGAGCAAGCCCACCTTGGATTTAACTTCATTTTATTGAATTCAAGATTCAAATTGTAAAACCCCAAGAAATCTAGAAAAAAGTGTTCTAAAAAGTAAAGTATTCTTTCTCAAAACTTTCTCCATTCTATTGTTCGACTCTGTAATGGAACTATCTTAAAACTCTATCATCTGGGCTATTTATATTTTCCTAAAATTTGGCTCAAAGTTCCACTTCATAACAAAATCGATGACATTAGTTGGGCTCGCTTAACTACTCCACGAATCACCCTTCAGTCCCCAACTCGCCTTTGTGATATTGTACACTTTAGGTATTTGAACCTCAGTTGGCGAACTCGATTGAGTCAGCCTTTAACATTCGGTGCATTGCCGAATACCACCTTAGTATATCTTTTAAGCATTAAATTGGTGCCTTGCACACTGTCACTTTGGGCGTTATGCTTCAGATCCGCCTTGCTCATTCAGTGTATCACCTTTTCTACAGGAGTTTGTCGACCTTCTTTGGTATACAAAAGTGTTATGCACTGTCATATAGGGTGAATTCTAGATCATTCGGTGATCCTCCCTTCATTCTAGGTGATCAACAATGTTTATTTCGCACTTTTTTTGCATTATTTGCCATTCTTTCAAGCTTTATTCAATGCCTTATCCAATTGCCTTCATAGCTAAAAATCATCAATATTTGATTAGAAAAGGACAAAGTTAGGCATTGAGGACACCAATTATTCAGCTAAATTGACCTTAAATGAGTTCAAATATACGACTCATGAATGATTTGTTATTTTGTTTTTGTCTTTTATTTAAATAATTGAGATGTTGATTGACAATGATAATGCTTGATGATGGATAGAGTGGCGTATTTCTTAAGGGTAAATTTTTGATTGCTTGTGAGTGTTTGATTGGTGTTGGATGTGGCGAAGTCTGAGTAGCTAACCCTAAAGATATGCATGAAGTTTTCTGATGGTAGACATGGTGACTACTTTCTTAAGTGCAAAATCGTCATCTTTTTAGGAGGTTGTAGCTTTGTTGGTACTAGGAATATAGTTGTGCATGTGAATGAGGGGATTTAGTTTGTGAAAAGTTTGCATGTGGACTACTTGTTAGTACCAACCAAAGCCATTTACTTTGTGCTTAATTAAGTGAATATGGTGAAATCGATGAGTGGTATGTGCTAGAATAAGAGCCTCTTGAGTTTTTGTTTAGTTTTTTACTTGAGGACAAACAAAGTTACTAAGTTGGGGGTGTTGATGAGTGGTAAATTTCAACAAATTTAAGGATATTTTTCTTAATTCTTTTATCATGCTTTGGTTTAGAAGTCTAGATTTAAGTTCCCAAATGAAAACGAAAGAAGAAATGCGAACCAAAATCTAAAGGTTTTATAAAAAGAAGGAACCCCTCCTTATTAAAAAAATGTGTGTGTAGTTGTCATCAATTTCGTGGAAAATGAAAATGAAAAGTGAATAAAATGAAGGGGAGTTCCAAATAATTTGAGTGAAAAGTCTTGTTTCGAGAAGTGAAAAGGTACAAGTACCCCCTACACTATGACCGAAATATCAAAGACTCACCTTAACTAAATATAGGTCCTCTTACCCCCCGAACTCATTTTATTTTGTAATTTTGTACACCTTTTTTGCCTACGTGGCATCCAAATATCTCCCACACGCATCAAATGTGTGGGGTCACGAAGTGTCCCACGTAAGCCAAAAGGTGTACAAAATTATATGAAAAATGAGTTCAGGGAGTTAATAGGACCTTAGTTTTGTTAAGGTGTCTCTGAGATTTCGGTCATACTCTGGGGGGGAGTACTTGTGTCACGACCCAAGGTTACCCCCTAGACGTGACACGGCGTACTCGACCCCGAAGGGATCTCATACAAGCCTCATAGCATTCTTGAACATAGGAGTATAGGAAAATAAGGCGGAATTTACAACATTCTTTACAATCGAAAACATTTTCTAATAAAGCAAGCGGAAGAGTTTCTAGACTTTGTCTCAAACCATCTAATACTTTGAATATAACATTGGGACTTAGCCCATACAAAAAGTTTAACATAACTAAAAGACATAAAGGAACAATGTGGGTTTTGTCCTCGAAACTATGAGGACTCACCAAGACTTCATCTTTAAGCACCTTAGAAACCTACTCCTCAAGCATAGAACACAAATATCTCCAAACCCTACACTTTGGTAAAAATGGAGAAGAATGGAGTTAGCACAAAAAGTACTAAGTATGGAAGCCATGCAAAAATCATGCTTAAAATTGACATTTATTTGAAAGTCATGCTTTTATGACATTTTGATAAAACTTCATGAACATTCATAAAAAGAGGCATAATATAAATCACAACCAACATTCAAGTCATATTTCACATTTGGGCATAATCAACATATAAACCATTACCTTCACCTTAAGCCTTCACCTCAAGTAACCCTCAAGCTATACCTTGTGCAATGTATGTGTAGCATCCCATACCACCACCCACACTAAGGTACCACCTTAAGGCCTCCAAAACTGAACTTACCATTCATCCTTTGAACCTTTACACAATAAAGCATATAAGAGACATAAACATTACATAAGTCACATCATCACATTAAAACCAAAATCTAAGACAACTCTAAGTCATACTTGTGCAATGTGCAAGTAGCATCCCATACTACTACTCACACTAAGTACTCCTTTGAAGTCACCATAGAAAAGGCACATTCATATATGATAAGTCATCACAAGGAAGTAACTCAGAATACAATCCAAGTATAGCATGCATCTTTACATTTAAGCATATAAGTCAACCTTTTTCATTAACTTCATTTAGGACACATTCATACATTAGTCATTAAGACATAGAGAACTCACTATAACCCTCTCAAAGCCTACTCATGCAATGTAAGGATAGCATCCCATACTACTACCCACACTTTGTAGAACCTCTCAAGTAACTATAGTGGACATCTATCATAATGGGAATAAGCGCTTAACTGACATATACCATGTGAGATAGACATGGAATCCAGTGTCATGTAACCCCACACCGTAAAGAGGTGGTCTTCTTGCCTAAGGAAGACCGGTAACATTAGCTTGGATGTAATCCACTAGCTAATATCATGTGTGGGCACATAGTATGGCATATGAAATATGTGCCTAATGTAGGGAGAACTTCTATCTAACCATATCCTCTCGGTTCTTAGCCTCTATTCCCATAGAGTAGTTCATTTTCATTAACATCATTGTACTTGAGAGGGCTACCAACATTAGGTCTGCCCACCCAAAGTACATTACACATGAAATGGTTACTACCATTAGGTCTACCGATTCAAGGTACATTAGGGATAGCTCATTGACTTTCCAAGAAGGGTGCCATAAACATAAGATCTACCGATACAAGGTCATCATTTCACACATGAAAGGGCTACCAACACTAGGTCTACCGATTCAAGGTTTATCATCACATTAGTTTCTAGACTGATCATGAAGGGCTACCAACACTAGGTCTACCGGTTCATGTCATAGCCTAGAATACTCCATCATTCATTTATGAAAGGAATGCCATAAGCCTATCGGTTCATATATATCAAGTCAAGACACATTCATTACACAAGATAGTATGCCTAATCCTACCAACTCAAGATTCAACAATACTTTCACTCATCCAAGAAGAGGGTGCCTAAGCCTACCAATTCAAGATACTTCATTCATGATCACATTCATCAATATAAGAAAAGGATGCCTTAAGCCTACCAATTCAACATATACAATACATAGGAGAAAACCCTTCACATTCCATCATCATCATTAATGAGTGTTAAATGAGAATATGCTTTCAATCAATAACATAATTACATTCTATACATGATCATTATACATTCATTGAAATCACACACATATCCTTTACATCATGATCATACATAGATCCTTCATATATAGGGGTACAAGGAAGATATCCATCAATTCAATACCACAATATACATAGTAAGTAAGCACCTCCACCTTTCAAGTGGATCAATAGAGCAAGCACAATTCTACTTCAATATGTAATTTTATCATAACTTTCCCTTCAAGGGTCATGGATCACATTCACCCACACACCTTAGGTCAATACAATTTGGCAAGAGTAACAACATAATTTCAACATTCTATATCCATATACACCTAAACAATTCACATACTTCATAATCAATGAAATCCCAATCTCAAATCACAACTTAGAAATTTGGGGGAAAACATGGGTCCTAGGAAGAATTCACCCTAAATCATCTTTAAATCCACAATTCATTCACAATTCAATGAAATAATTCCATTACAAATTGGTTTGAGTCGAACCCATGCATAGATTGAAATCTAAGGTTTTGGGGAAACTTTGAAGATTTGAAATCACTTTTGAAGTTGGCTCCTTGAAAGATAATAAGTCAAGGATGAACACCACCATACCTTTTAGAGAATAAATACACTTAATCCTCTTGAAAAACTTGAAGTCTTGGCCTTGGAAGCTTGAAATCTTCACCTCTAATGGAGGTTTCTAGAAAGAGAACTTTTTTAGAAGATAGGTTTCTAACTTTGGAGTTTTTTAAATAATGAGGTCTAAATGTGTTTTAATACTTTAAAAACCTTTAAAATACCATAAATAACTAATTAGAACCGTCTCCCAATCAAGCTAGAGTTAGGGTGAACTTACCATTTAACCCTCCACAAGGCCGAGATTTTTGGTAGCAACTCAGGTGCAAACCACGTCCTAGACTCACGGACCATGAGTCCACTCATGGACTGTCCTGTTGGTCCGTGGTCTGGGGCTGCAGCTTGCAAATGTGGCCCTTGGCCTACGGATCAAGACCACGAGTCGTGGTTTGGTCTACGGGGCATGGTCCCCTTTCGTGGTTCAAGGGGTCTTGGGGGTTAGGCTTAGGGTCCTCCTGAAGGACCCTTATGGTGGTCCTTGGGGAGTCGTACCTTGACGTTTGACCCATAAACCCCTCAACTAAAGCTAGTAACAACATTAAACACCCTCAAACCTTATTACAACTCAAAGACACACATGTTAGGCTCTAGTTCACCTATTCGTTTTATGGGTCATTACATTATCCCCCACTTAGGAATATTCATCCTCGAATGACACTTTAAACATTAAGGGATAAACGACTCAAGACTAGTAGCCCATCATGTGGGCAACATCATAAACAAATGCACAAAACTAGGAGGAAACATCAACTCCATATCAAACATAATCCATGCAATTCAAGAAAGTGGGACCGACATCTACAAATTCAGTATGCATCATAACTTCAACATTTCTCATTTTCATTGGAGGAACTTCCTTCTCCAACTCAAATCATGCTCATCATAACATCATTAAGCACATTATGCAATTTCACTCAAAAGCACTTTTAGGCATGTTCAACATTTAACCTCATGGAGCATATAATCAACTCATACTAAATGCACATTAACATGAGGAACATAATTCATGAAAACTCATTTCCTCATTCAAACAAGAAATCATCAATAACATGCATAACATAAGGAGACCATGGAAACAAATAATCACACATGACTACAAAACATGAAACAAGTCAAGAAGGAACTCTTTGTCTTTCGCTTGAATAGGCATATAAAGGAAAATGTAAGGATATCGGAACTCTCATCAACCTTACTACTCAACATACTATCCCCCACTTAGGAGTAAACCCACATAAGGCTTATCATAAACACAACAAAGGAACCTTAACAAGACATTCACCACTATAAGAAACTATCAACTTACCGGTGCTTTTAAACTAGGAAGGTCCTCATTAAACAACTCTTGCTCACAAACAACCCTACCAACACACCTCAAGGTCTCATATGAGTCTACCACACCGGGTCTAAACTCCTCAAACTCACTACACCTCTTAAGGTGAGAATATCAAGCAAGTCTAAACTCCTCAAACTCACTACACCTCTAACGTAGGGAGAACTTCAATCTAACCATATCCTCTCGGTGCTTAGCCTCCATTCCCATATATTATTTCATTTTCATTAACATCCTTGTACTTGAGAGGGCTACCAACATTAGGTCTACCGACCCAAAGTACATTACAGCTGAAAGTGTTACCACCATTAGGTCTACTGATTCAAGGTACATTAGGGATAACTCATTGACTTTCCAAGAAGGGTGCCATAAACATAGGGTCTACCGATACAAGGTCATCATTTCACACATAAAAGGGCTACCAACACTAGGTCTACCAATTCAAGGTTTATCATCACATTAGTTTCTAGACTGATCATGAAGGGCTACCAACACTAGGTCTACCGGTTCATGTCATAGCCTATAATACTTCATCATTCATTTATGAAAGGAATGACATTGGCCTATCGGTTCATATACATCAAGTCAAGACACATTCATTACACAAGAGAGAATGCCTAAGCCTACCAACTCAAGATTCAACAATACTTTCATTCATTCAAGAAGAGGGTGCCTAAGCCTACCAATTTAAGATACTTCATTCATGATCACATTCATCAATATAAGAAAAGGATGCCTTAAGCCTACCAATTCAACATATACAATACATAGGAGAAAACCCTTCACATTCCATCATCATCATTCACGAGTGTTAATTGTGAATATTCTTTCAATCAATAACACAGTTACATTCTAAACATGATCATTATACATTCATTGAAATTACACACATACACTTTTCATCATGATTATACATAGACACTTCATATATAAGGGTACAAGGAAGATATCCATCAATTCAATACCACAATATACTTAGTAAGTAAACACCTCCACCTTTTGAGTGGATCAATAGATCAAGCACAATTCTACTTCAATATATAATTTGATCATAACTTGCCCTTCAAGGGTCATGGATCAAATTCACCCACACACCTTATATCAATACAATTATTAAAGAGTAACAACATAATTTCAACATTCTATATCCATATACACATAAACAATTCACATACTTCATAATCAATCAAATCCCAATCCCAAATCAAAACATAGAAATTTTGGGAAAAACATGGGTCCTAGGAAGAATTCACCTTAAATCCTCTTTAAATCCACAATTCATTCACAATTCAAAGCAATAATTCCATTACAAATTGTTTTGAGTCGAACCCATGCATAGATTGAAATCTAGGGTTTTGGGGAACTTTGAAGATTTGAAATCACTTTTGAAGTTGGCTCCTTGAAATATAATAAATCAAGGATGAAGACCACCATACCTTTTATGGAATATATCCACTAAATACCCTTGAAAAATTTAAGTCTTGACCTTGGAAGCTTGAAATCTTCACCTCTAATGGAGGTTTCTAGAGAGAGAACTTTTTGAGAAGAGAGGTTTCTAACTTTGGGGGTTTTGAAATAATGAGGTCTAAATGTGTTTTAATACTTTAAAAACCTTTAAAATACCATAAATAACTAATTAGAACTATCCCCCAACCAAACAAGACTAAGGGTGAATTTACCACGTCCAAGATTTTTGTCAGCAACACAGGTGGAAACCACGTCCTAGACTCACGGACCGTCCTGTTGGTCTGTGTTCTGGTGCTGCAGCTTGAAAATGTGTCCCTTGACCTACGGATCAAGACCACGAGTCGTGGTTTGGTCTACGGGGCGTGGTCCCCTTCCGTGGTTCACCAAAACTTGGGCAGCTTGTTGGTTTCAAGGGGTCTTGGGGGTTAGGCTTAGGGTCCTCCTCAAGGACCCTTAGGGTGGTCCTTGGGGAGTCGTACCTTGATGTTTGAACACTAAACCCCTTAACCAAAGCTCGGAAAAACATTAAACACCCTCAAACCTCATGATAACTCAAAAACACACATGTTAGGCTCTAGTTTCACCTATTCGTTTTACGGGTCGTTACAACTTGTGCATTATCCCTTTTGAGAACTCAAATCTAAACTTTCCACTCAAACTTTTTGGAACTCCCCTTTATTTTATTCACTTCTATTTTTTAGTTTCATTTTCCATTAAATTGATGACAACTACACTTATGATTACTACATATATTATAATTATTATTGATGAAGAATGTAATGCCCCTAATTACTAGACCAACTTTCGCATGCCGCTACACCATCGCTTAATTACTACAATATGTTTTATTCTCATTTTGGGAACTTGAAATTTGGTGATATTTGCAATCTTGCTTAACATAATTGTGATCGTAATTTAAGGGATTGTATTGGGGTATTTACGTAATATTCTAATTAGAATTATGTATAATTTGAAAGGGAGGTGAGGGTTATTCATATAGTTATATATGTATGCATTTTGGGCAGCCAACCTTTTTTTGGGCAGCCACCTTTTGGAGGCAGCTGTACATGTGACTAGCCTCACTTTTGAGACTATATTTTGACACCTCTTCTAGTAAAATTCGTTTCTCCTGAAGTCTAAGAATCTGAGAACATCATATAACCATTTGTTCTTCAAAATCACAAGAGAAAAACTTGGTCCTTTTTGCTGGAATTGGAGACACACCCTTCATGTTGGTAAGTGACGAAATCTGTTTCTGAGCTGGGTAGTGTTTGGTAGTTTATGCATATCTCTTTCTATAAAACTTAGTTTACAGTGAATAAATATGATTTGGAAAGCGAATTCGTAGACCTACAACTCTTATGTTTATGTAAAACTATAATTTAGCTGTTATGGATTCGAAATATGGGACGCAACATAGGACAAGTTCTGTCCAGATTTCGGATTTAGAAATCCTGTATGAACAACTGTTAGTGTATCGATTATATCTCTTTGTACAAAATATATTTTTCGGTGATTCTTGATTGTTTACAACCTTAAGATATGTACCTACATCTTTCATGAAGGACATACAGTCCAGTTGTTCCGTTTTTCTTTTCAAATCTAAGTTGCGACATGAGGTACTAGCCTGGCCTTAATCACTGTTTTGGGAGCATAGCCGTATTTGTACAGGCTAAACTTACTTATGATGATAATCCTGTTTTGTTTTGACATTATTGAGCTTCTAGGAATTAAATAAGTTATTTAATTGTATTTTTAAGGTTGTATATCCTCATGAACAAGTTGAGGACCTTGAAACGTTGGTTGGTCTACGGTCTGAACTCGCGAAGTTGTGTTGGACTGTTTCTTTGCTAAATAAATGAGGTTTGTGTATAAACTTGTACTTGCACTCTTTTAACTGATGGTATATCTGAAAGTTGATGTTGGTAGCTTGGTTACCTCTTGTAACTTCGCATTGTTGTGTTGGTATCCTTTAAGACGTTAAAAAGGCTTGTGTAACTCGCCTACTTGTACAGATTGTTTGATCATTTGGTACTCTTGTTGGGACCCTGTCCTTCTTGTGGATGTGACTCTGTCACTATTGGCATGCCTCTTGATTCGGATCACTTGCCATCTTTACTCTGGATTTTTAGTCCGTCTTAAAAATGGAAATTGTTCATTTTAAGTATGAACTAGAAAGCCATTTTTAATATGGTTCTTGGTTCTCTTGATTATTGGGCTTGACCCTTCTTGATACAGGGTGTCGGCCCTTCTTGATACATGTTTGTCCTTGGTGTGACGACATGATGTATATATTGGGCGAGCCTTGTTGTTGAATCTCTTGGAGAATAGTGCTATGAG
This sequence comes from Solanum paucissectum, assembly GCA_029582445.1. Taxonomy (NCBI): domain Eukaryota; kingdom Viridiplantae; phylum Streptophyta; class Magnoliopsida; order Solanales; family Solanaceae; genus Solanum; species Solanum paucissectum. Next base: position 34,617 of record JAJONZ010004871.1, read on the forward strand.
CGTTCTTGACATTTGGATCTTTAAATATCGAACTTGATACTCTTTATTTATTGTTTACTTGATTTATTTATTATGTTCAATTATGCTGCCCATGACTTGAGAAATGTAACTTGGTGAATCTGAGGGTTCCGAACCTACAGTTTTTGCACCACTAAGCTATATGCTTAGCGATAGTTGTTTCTATCGTAGGGAATGTTCGAGAGGATGCATGAAGCTGGCCATTGGAGATGGAGATTTTGAGAGCCTTAAGGAAGATCACATTTGCATATAGGCATCTATATTTTGTATAAACCTTGGGACTTGTACATGACCTATGTGTTGTATATTTACATGAAATTTTGAGGACTAATTTGATCATGTCACCGTGGGTTGTAATATAAGTATGTCTATATGTTTTGTTCTTTTGGGGTGTGTAAACCCAAGTCTTGTAATATATGAAATCTACTATTAGTTTTTGAATGTTTGTGTGAAGCATGAACCGGTTGATTTCGGTACTCGGAAGTTGGTAATATTCTTCTTATCTCATCCTTAAGTGTGAGGATAATATATGCATGAAAAGTTCGTCAGTTATTTGCTTAGATTATTTTGGGAGGGTTTTTCCGTCATAAGTTAAATTTCGCTCTATGTCAATTTTAACATCAAATAAATGTTTAAATGGGCAGGATGTATACCCTTAACTAAAATATTCGTTATGAACCTAATTCCTCTACTAGATTAAAATCAATATGCCTTCTGTTAATCTCTTTTAAATGTCGCAAGTATTAAATTAGATTTCTTATTTAAGTCGTAGTATCCTTTCGAAAGGGTCGCTACAAGTGTTGGTATCAGAGCCTAGGTTTGTGGTTCTTGGACTTTTGTTGTGAATTAATTGTATACTTGCTTGCTTTCAAAAAGGTTTTATTTAGAGTTCTTGTTCACTTACATGGTTTATCATATTTTTATTGCATGTAGCTTGCACATGCAGATAGTAGATGTCCCTAATGCAATGTGATCTCCCCTTTTGAAGGAACTAAGTTATGGCCTCTTCTTCTGACCGACCTATGGAAGCTGCTCGTGAAGGTTCGGGTGACTCAGTTTCCCAAACTCATGCACTGGAAGGGGTTGGAGAACATTTATCGAATCAAGATTTTCCCCACACTAGTGGATCTGAAGTGGGAAACCATCGGGGTGTAAGAGCTGGTTCACATCATCACATGAGTCATGGTACTTAAGCCATGAATCCTCCTTTTCAACAAATGACTGAATTCTTCCACCACATGGATGAATCGATGCATGATCCTAATGGGATTAACTTTGAGAAAATAAGGAAAATGGGTGGTGTGGACTTTGAAGGCACTGTTGATCCCACTGATGTTGAACAATGGCTGGAGCGCATGGAGAGGGTGTTTGAGCAGTTGGAGTGTTCAGATGTTGCCAAATTTAAGTTTGCTATTTCACTATTACAAAAGGATGCTTATGATTGGTGGTGAAGTGTTCCGAATGCCAAGGTAAAACCTCCGGTTCTTACTTGGGATGATTTTCTTAAGGAATTTCGTATGAAGTATGTCCCACCTGCTTATTGTGATGCAAAGAAAAAAGACTTTTTGAATCTAAGGCAACGAGGCATGTATGTTGAATACGAACAGAAGTTTATAAGGCTCTCTCACTATGCTGGAGGTATAATTAAAGAGGAAAAGGACAAGTGAAGGAAATTTGAAGATGGTTTAAATGATTTCATTAGGAAGAATGTGGCGATCTTGCAACATGAGAACTTTTGTAAGTTAGTGTCTGCTGCTTTTACTTGGGAACGACTTGATAAAGAAGAAGCTAATAGAAATGAAAACAAATTCTGAAAGCCTAGACCAGATTTTGGGGGTTCATCAAAAAAGGGAAGGTTTGATAATTCTAAGGCTGGTAGTGATAACAGGCCACCGCAACAAAAGCAAAACAGATCAAATTTTTCTATAGCTAGCATTCCAAATTATGGCCAAGGCAAGCCTCGTGTTCCCACTTGCCTGCAATGTGGAAAGAATCATTATGGTACTTGCAGGAGATCTTCTGGTGCATGTTTCAATTGTGGGAGCTTTGATCATAAAGTGAAGGACTGTCCTAATCCTAATAATGATCCTTCCTTGAGAACTGAAGGCTCAGTTCATAAGCCTTTTATTAATCCTCCTCAAACTAATAGAGGTGCAGGACCTAAAAACACCCAAGCAGCAGGTGCAAGTGGAGCTAATAAAGCTAGTGGACCAAGGACTACTGCACGCGCTTATGCTATGAGGCAGAGGGATGATCAAGATGGACAAGACATGGTTGTCGGTAAATTTTACTTATTTGGCTTATGTGCGTTTACACTGTTTGATCCTGGTTCTACACATTCCTATATTTGTTCATCACTTGTTCTTCCTGAAAATGTGAAATATGTGAGACTTAATTATGATGTGCTGGTTGAAAGTCCTTTGGGTTATCAGGTTGTGTGTAATCGAATTTATCGTGATTGTCCCTTTGTGACTCAAAACCTAGTCTTCCCTGATGATTTGATTGAAATGCCCTTCAAGGATTTTGATGTTATTATCTGTATGGATTGGCTTTATAAAGATCATGTAGTGGTAGATTGTAGGTCAAAGAATGTGACCTTTAAAGATCCTACATTTTCACACATCATTGTACAAGGTGAAAGATCATTGACATCTAGTATTATTTATGCGGCCTTGGCAAGAAAGTTGATGCGTCAAGGTTGTAGGGCATACCTTGCTCACATAGTTGATACACAGTTGAAGAGTCCTTGTATCAAGGACATACCTATTGTATGTGATTTTCCAAAAGTCTTCCCAGAAAACCTTCCTGGATTGCCCCCGGAAAGAGAAGTTGAATTTCCAATCGAGCTTATTCTTGGATCTAACCCTATTTCTATCACTCCTTATAGAATGGCTCCAGCAGAATTAAGAGAATTGAAATCTCAATTGCAAGAACTTCTTGAGAAGGGTTTTATTAGACCTAGTGTTCTCCTTGGGAAGCCCATGTTTTATTCGTAAAGAAGAAAGATGGCACTCTTAGGCTTTGTATTGACTATAGACAATTGAACAGAATAACAATCAAGAATAAATATCCACTACCAAGGATCGAAGATTTGTTTGACCAACTGAAGGATACTAAGGTATTCTCAAAGATTGATTTAAGGTCCGGATATCACCAACTGCGTGTTAGAGAGAAAGATGTCCCTAAAACTACTTTCAGAACTCGGTATGGTCATTATGAATTTTTGGTGATGCCATTCGGATTGACAAGTGCTCCTGCGGTATTCATGGACCTAATGGATTGGGTATTCAAGCCTTGTCTTGATCAGTTTGTGGTTGTCTTTATTGATGATATTTTAATATTTTCCAGAAGTAGTGAAGACCATGATAAACACCTTCGGATTGTTTTAAAAAATTTCAAGTAAAAAGAACTTTATGCTAAACTTTCCAAGTGTGAATTTTGGCTTGATGAAGTGGCTTTTCTGGGACATGTGGTATCAACCGAAGGCGTGAAGGTGGATCCTAGTAAGATGCAATCAGTTGTTGAATGGAGACCTCCCAAAAGTCCAACCGAGGTAAGAAGTTTCTTGGGATTAGCAGGGTACTACAGAAGATTTATGAAAGACTTTTCCATTATCGCCTTCCCTTTGACTAAGCTCTTGCAGAAGGAAGTAAAGTTTATTTGGGATCACAAATGCCAAGAGAGCTTTGAAACTCTCAAATCCTTGTTGACTCAAGCGCCTATACTTACTCTACTAATTTAAGAGAAAGAGTATGTAGTATACAATGATGCTTCTCACAATGGTCTAGGATGCGTTTTGATGCAAGAAGGGAAGGATATTTCTCATGCCTCTCAGAAATTAAAACCACATGAATTGAATTATCCTACTCATGATCTTGAACTTGCTGCTATAGTCTTTGCTTTAAAAATATGGCGGCATTATTTGTATGGAGAGAAATTTCATATATATACTGATCACAAGAGCTTAAAGTACTTGGGTACTCAGAAGGAGCTAAACCTTCGACAACGTAGATGGCTTGAACTCATCAAGGATTATGACTGCACTATTGATTATCATCCAGGTAAAGCGAATGTGGTTGCAGATGCCTTAAGTCGAAAATCCCTCACAAGCATTTCTTTGAGTCCTTTACCCTTGCTCCTTGAGTTAAGAGCCATAAATGTTTGTTTTACACTTGATTCAAATGGTTCATTTATTGCTAATTTGCAGTAAAGCCAATATTACTTGAACAGGTGAAAGAAACACAAAAAATAGATGAGAAACTTGTAAAACTGACCAGAGAAATTCAAAATGGGGAAAAACTTGATTTTACATTAACAGAGGATGGTGTCTTATTTTATCAGAACATGTTATACGTCCCTAATGATGACAAATTGAGGAGAGAAATACTGAATGAAGCACATACTTCACCATATGCAATGCATCCTGGAGGTTCAAAGATATATCAGACCATCAAAGAACATTATTGGTGGAATGGTATGAAGATAGACATTGCGGAGTTCATTTCCAAATGTTTGGTTTGTCAACAAGTAAAGAACATCAAGTCCCAGTTGGTTTACTACAACACTTGTCGATATCGGAATGGAAATGGGAGAGAATAACTATGGACTTTGTTTCTGGACTTCCTCGCACTCAGAGAAATCATGATGCAATATGGGTGATTGTGGACAGGCTAACCAAGAGTGCTGACTTCTTAGCAATCAGAATGGATTACTCACTTGAGCGTTTAGCCGAGTTATACATTAATGAGATTGTAATACTACATGGGATCCCTGTATCTATTGTATCCGACCGAGACCCAAGGTTTACATCTAAATTTTGGTGCAGCTTGCAGGAAGTTTTGGGTACTAAGTTGAAATTTAGCATTTCGTTCCATCCTCAAACGGACGGCCAGTCGGAAAGAGTGATACAAATTTTGGAGGATATGATTCAAGCTTGCATTATGGATTTTGAGGGTAGTTGGGACAGACACTTGGCTTTGATAGAATTTTCTTACAATAACAGTTACCAATCGAGTATTGGAATTCCTCCCTATGAAGCCTTATACGGAAGAAAGTGTCGGACCCCTCTTTGTTGGAGTGAAGTTGGTGAAAGGAAACTTATTGGTCTTGAAATTGTGCAACAAACAGAAGACAAGGTAAAAATTATCAAGGATCGTCTAAAGATTTCTTCGGCTAGACAAAAGTAGTACGCTGATCTTAAAAGGCGTGACATTGAATATCAAGTTGGAGATAAAGTATTCTTAAAGGTGTCTCCATGGAAAAAGATTATGAGATTTGGCTAAAAAGGAAAACTTAGTCCCCGATTTATTGGACCTTATGAGATACTTGAAAGGGTTGGACCAGTTGCATATAAATTGTCTTTTCCACCTAAGTTAGACCAGATCCACAATGTCTTCCATGTTTCTATTCTCAGAAGATATCGTTCTGATCCATCTCATGTTCTTCCAGTTGAATCTATTGAGGTTAATCCTGACTTGACGTATAAGGAAGAACCTATTCTAATTCAAGCTCGAGAATTAAAGCAACTTAGGAACAAGAGAATCCCATTAGTAAAGGTACTTTGGAGGAACCATTCTAGAAAACAAGCTACCTGGGAAAGAGAAGGAGACATGAGGACCCAGTATCCGCACTTCTTCTGGGGCTAGTGTACGGTAAATTTTGAGATAAAATTTCTTTAAGGGGGAGAGAGTTGTAATGCCCCTAAATACTAGACCAACCTTCGCATGTCGATACACCATTGCTTAATTACTACAATATATTTTATTCTCATTTTGGGAACTTGAAATTTGGTGATATTTGCAATCTTGCTTAACATAATTGTGATCGTAATTTAAGGGATTGTATTGGGGTATTTACGTAATATTCTAATTAGAATTATGTATAATTTGAAAGGGAGGTAAGGGTTATTCATATAGTTATATATGTATGCATTTTGGGCAGCCAACCTTTTCTTGGGCAGCCACCTTTTGGAGGCAGCTGTACATGTGACTAGCCTCACTTTTGAGACTATATTTTGACCCCTCTTCTAGTAAAATTAGTTTCTCCTGAAGTCTAAGAACCTGGGAACATTATCTAACCATTTAATCTTCAAAATCACAAGAGAAAAACTTGGTCCTTTTTGCTGGAATTGGAGACACACCCTTCTTGTTGGTAAGTGACGAAATCTGTTTCTGAGCTGGGTAGTGTTTGGTAGTTTATGCATATATCTTTCTATAAAACTTAGTTTACAGTGAATAAATATGATTAGGAAAGAGAATTTGTAGACCTACAACTCTTATGATTATGTAAAACAATAATTTAGCTGTTATGGATTCGAAATATGGGACGCAACATAGGACAAGTTCTGTCCAGATTTCGGATTTAGAAATCCTGTATGAACAACTGTTAGTGTATAGATGATATCTCTTTGTACAAAATATATTTTTCGGTGATTCTTGATTGTTTGCAACCTTAAGATATGTACCTACATCTTTCATAAAGGATATACAGTCCAGTGTTTCCGTTTTCCTATTAAAATCTAAGTTGGGACATGAGGTACTAGCCTGGCCAGAATCACTGTTTTGGGAGCATAGCCGTATTTGTACAGGCTAAACTTACTTATGATGATAATCCTATTTTATTTCGACATTATTGAGCTTTTAGGAATTAAAGAAGTTATTTAATTGTATTTTTAAGGTTGTATATCCTCGTGAACAAGTTGAGGACCTTGAAACGTTGGTTGGCCTACGGTCTAAACTCGCGAAGTTGTGTTGGACTGTTTCTTTGCTAAAGAAATGAGGTTTGTGTATAAACTTGTACTTGCACTCTTTTAACTGCTGGTATATCTGAAAGTTGATGTTGGTAGCTTGGTTACCTCTTGTAACTTTGCATTGTTGTGTTGGTATCCTTTAAGACGTTAAAGACGCTTGTGTAACTCGCCCACTTGTACGGATTGTTTGATCACTTGGTACTTTTGTTGGGACCCTGTCCTAAAAATGGAGGTTGCTCATTTTAAGTATGAACTAGAAAGCCATTTTTAATATGGTTCTTGGTTCTCTTGATTCTTGGGCTTGGCCCTTCTTGATACAGGGTGTCGGCCCTTCTTGATACCTGCTTTTTCTTGGTGTGACGGCATGATGTATATATTGGGCGAGCCTTATTAACGTTGTTGAATCTCTTGGAAAATAGTGCTATGAGTGTTCTTGACATTTGGATCTTTAAATATCGAACTAGATACTCTTTATTTATTGTTTACTTGATTTATTTATTATGTTCAATTATGCTGCCCATGACTTGAGAAATGTAACTTGGTGAATCTGAGGGTTCCGAACCTACAGTTTTTGCACCACTAAGATATATGCTTAGCGATAGTTGTTTCTATCGTAGGGAATGTTTGAGAGGATGCATGAAGCTGGCCATTGGAGATGGAGATTTTGAGAGCCTTAAGGAAGATCACATTTGCATATAGGCATCTATATTTTGTATAAACCTTGGGACTTGTACATGATCTATGTGTTGTATATTTACATGAAATTTTGAGGACTAATTTGATCATTTCACCGTGGGTTGTAATATAAGTATGTCTATATGTTTTGTTCTTTTGGGGTGTGTAAACCCAAGTCTTGAATATATGAAATTTACTATTAGTTTTTGAATGTTTGTGTGAAGCATGAACCGGCTGATTTCGGTACTCGGAAGTTGGTAATATTCTTGTTATCTCATCCTTAAGTGTGAGGATAATATATGCATGAAAAGCTCGTCAGTTATTTGCTTAGATTATTTTGGAAGGGTTTTTCCGTCATAAGTTAAATTCCGCTCTTTGTCAATTTTAACATCAAATAAATGTTTAAATGGGCAGGATGTATACCCTTAACTAAATTATTCGTTATGAACCTAATTCCTCTACTAGATTAAAATCAATATGCCCTTCGTTAATCTCTTTTAAATGTCGCAAGTATTAAATTAGATTTCTTGTTTAAGTGGTTGTATCCTTTCGAAAGGGTCGGTACAAAGAATGCAGGACCTTGTGCTATTATTTATGTAATCTTATGATAGGTTTTATGTAGTGTATACATGGTCATTACATTATCATGTTTTCAGACTTATAATTTTATCGTGCAATGTTTTATTTCCCCATACATAGTACATTCTGAACGCATACATTCTTATGCTTGTATTGTTTTATTATATAGATCGTGATGTTTTACATTAGACTCGTTGTTACTACGTATTCTTATAAACCTACAAAGTTATTGGTGAGTCCTCATGGTTCGAAGACATAACACTTATGTTTTCTTTATAATCACTTCACACTTTGTTTCTATTTTAGATGCTCGAGTGAGCAAGGCATTGTCCTAGTGACTCTCTTATAAAAGAAGCTTATTCAGACATTAGATTTATGTATAATTATAAGTGTGTAAACCAACTTATATTTATTTTAAGATTTTGTTTTTGGCTTGTTTTGCTGAGAATGGGTGCATTTGATGTGTTTCTCTTCATGTTTGTAGGAAAATAAAGTGATGAATTGATTAAGAAAATAATTGAAGAAGCCAAGTGAAATTAAGGCAAAAAGAGAACAAAAACTTCAAATTTAGACTGGAAGGACTTTAGGCGTCGCGATCGCGTGGTCAATACATTCCCATCATAGTCAATAGAATCCCAAAGCATCGCAATCACATGGTCAACAAGTGCTATCGTGATCAATAAATATATAACACATCACGATCACATTTGAAAATGTCGTGAATGCAAAGAGATAACTTCGAAGCATTGGACAGAACTAAAAATTCACCATCTTGATCACAGCCCCCCCCCCCATTTTTTTACCCATGCATAGCCATTATGAGATTATTATTGATTCCAGTCTCCTCACAATTCACCTTTGGAATTGAATATTGAATTATCCATTGTAATAATTTTCACTCTTTGTTCATTTCCTTACTTTGTATTGTCTCAATTATGGGTGTAATTGATCATTAGAGAATTTGGGTATTATTTATGTTTATTGACATCTTTAGCTTTTGTTGTTAATTAAATGGTTCACATTTATTAAATGGGTGCTTCATTATCTAGTTAATTTCAAGCGTAATTTATTTCCTACTGAATTTTATCTCTCCTTGAACTTCCCCATTTACTTTGATTGATATTTAAAAAGTCAATTGAGGTTAGGAATTATTGATTGGTACATAATTTGAGGTGTAACAACCCATATATTGGATTTTAACTAAAGATAGTAGATACATGCAATATATAGAATTGAACTAATTGTGACAACTACTTAACTAGGTTAAATATAGTTGGGTGAGATATATTTGCTTATATTCGAAAGAAGAAGGTGAATCATTGAGGTTTCGATGCATATATAATTTGATCCATGAATGAGTTTGCATGAGATTATTGTTTAATGGATCTAGTGAATGTTAATTGGCTTCCCATTCCCAAATTCCCTTTGATTCCTTGATTTAAAAGACTTTTTCCCTTATCTATGATTGTTACTACAATCATTATAATTGTGTATTTTTCATTTGGATTTAAACTTGTATGTTGTAATTCTTTATCATTTTGATTGCTGACACATTGGTCCTTGTGGGATTCAACCCCGATCTCACACGTTGAGTTATTATATTGATAGTGACCGCTTACTTGCTGATTCATATGATGGGTAATAGAGCATTATCAAAATGGTGCTAGTGTCGAGGAATAATAAGGCGTATTGAATTGGTTTAGAATTAAGAGTTTACTTGTTTTTATTCAAATTGTAAATATTCATTTGCACTTTTTTTTCAACGGTTTCGTATGATGAAACAATACTTGGTGATTGAAATCTCTGTGTTGATGATCCTTGACCTTGTTGGGGAGAATTTCATGTTGGAGAAATTTATATGTATACCTTTTTAGATGAGGTGATGCGTGAAAAAAGTAGGGTAGTGAGTCAACTTTGGTTCATGTGCTTTGCCAAAAACCATAAACGTGGTGAGAGGCTACATCACCTAATGTTTCAAATGGAAGATGATTTCTTCAACTTAAACATAAATTGGTGTTATGAGATGATGCAACTTGACTTTGAAATTCAAACTTTGAAGACCAATGTGAGAACAAGAATTTGAGTATTTATCCTCCTTGTCAAGTAGTCAAATTTTTTGAGTGGGAGTTTGAGTCTAAAGAAAAAGGGGTTGTGATAAACATGGATGAAATCTTGGACATTCTCAAGTAAACCAAGCCAATAAAAATCCAAGATGTCGATTGATGAGTGGTAAATTTACAATCATTTGAGGCTTATTTAGCTCAATAATTAGTGTCCTCAATGCCTAATTTTGTCTCGTTCTGATGATATTTTGATGATTTGCAGCTATGCAAGCTAATGGACAAGGCAAGGATAAATGTTTGAGAATGGCCGAAATGTAAAAAGAAGTGCAAACTATACATTGATGATCACCAAAGAAGAAAGTGGATCACCTAGTGAGCATGACCTCACCTAAATGGAAAGTGTACAACACTTGGGTCTAGCGAGACAGGTTGGCAAACTTTGACATAAAAGGTTACTCATCGAATTAGAAAGACGACCTTGCTCATCATCGCAAAAAATAGTAGTGCAAGGAGAAATTGAAGTCTCGAAAGATGAACCAAGGTTGCATTCGGTGATACACAGAATGTGAAAGGCAGACTCGAACGTGCCTGTCAACAGAGGTTAAAACACTTGAAGCCTAGAGCAAAAAAAGACAAGCTGAATCATGATCGGTTATGCGACGCATGAACTAGGCAAGCCCAACTAATGTAGCCAAAAGGGAAGCATTTTGAGTTTTTGGGCCAAATTTGGAGAAACTATAAATAGCTCAAAGGAGATAGAAAGAAAAAGAGCTTATGATTACTCTTTTGGGGGAGAGTTCTTAATATTTTAAAGAGAGAGAAAAACATTACTTTGTGAAGAACAATAAACATTCTATATTTTAGGGTTTTGTCAACTTTTTTCTTGAATTTGACAAATTGAAGTTGAATCCAAAGTGGGTTTTCTTGGTATTACATAATTTGATATTACCCCTGACTGCTTTCATAGAAGGTATATTTTATTTTATTTTTGTGATGGGTGGCTAAAACCCCAAGATCTAGGGGTGCAATTATGAGGTTAGGTGTTGATTTAATGTAGTGGGTATTGTGTTATACTCTCTTTTGCTGCTATTCATACATGAATTTGGGATAATTAGCATGGTGTTAACTGACAGTAAAGGTTGCAAACTTAATTCTTACTTTTGATCTCTAGTTGATGCTCGAAAGAGATTGATTGGAGTGGGTAACTAGTCCAATACTAGCAAGTTAGGTTTGATATCTGTAAATTGGTTGAAAATGGAGGTTATTGGTGGAATCTATTTGTCCTATTTCTAGATCGCAAGAGAGAATAGAGTAAAGTATAGGGTTGTTTAGATTGGCATATAGATGAGATAGAAACGAGTCTAATATGTAAAATCAGTTTTCTTATGTTAGTCTAGGATAGGTACCAAGTGTTAAGCCTTTGTCCCAAAAGACAGAAATCGGGCCCAAGTACTAGCCAAGGTGGACAGAAAATAAGACTTGGGCCGAAATCTCTCTACATTTATTATCTATAATACATGTTAGTTTAATTGTTATCATTTGGTATTTATTGGTTTATTTTAAGCTTTCAAAATTCAATTCCCCAGAGGATAACCATTTTGAGTTAACTATTTAAAATTAAATGAATACTTGTTTTCTACTTGACTTTAAGAATATTTGCAAAAAATAGTTTACTTAAGTAATAATTGTAATATTTCCCCTTTCTCCCTTTAAGATAGCTTTTAAAATTTTAAAAATGTTTACTTCTTAATTAGTCCAGCATGCTTCTTCCTTTTAAAAAATAATTAGCCAAATATTTTAATTACAAGATAACCGCATGTTAGCGTACATTTTAGGTGCTTTCAAACTCTTCCTAAAACATTATTATGAACCCCAAACACCCTTATACTATTTTCAATTGATTTTTTGTTTTAAGTCTTTTTAAAATTAGTTTTTTTATTTTTCCTTAAAATATTAAGTAGCAACTCTAATCAACCCTTAAGACAATATTTCTTTTTAAATAAAACAGAATATTGACTCTGCTGGGGATTTGAAATGGGTTGTACCCTTAAGATTAATTTGTATGGCTATTTATATAATTGTTTACTTGTTTCTATTTTTGTAAATTATAATTTGTTGCATCTCATGGCATACATTTCCGTCAAACGACATTTTTATTATTTGTTACTTAAATGACGATTATGTGGGCGGCAGTCAACCAAACCTTTCTCAGGGTAGCCTGGAAAATGTAGTTGGCCACTGGATGGTCAACAGTCGCTAACTGCCCCAGCTCAAGTTGTCCGCTTGAGTCACTTATCCACCTTAAATAAAACTCAGTCTTAGTCAAACTAGCGTAGAGAGAAGCCCAATCTCGAAAATTAGTGCATTGGCCTAAGATGGTCCAACACGCCCATTAGAGAGACCACCTTGAGTCCAAAATGGCCCACGGTCTAAACGAACGATCATACTTATGCATTTAAATTTGAAGGATGTATACGTCATTGGGCAAACCGTTGTCCCTCAAAGTTGAGAGTTTATTTTAATTAGCTTACTTTAGTTACACGAAGATCATCATGAGTTATCATTGCATTCAAAGGTGTCAGCATTCAGAGATGTCAAGAAATCAAGATCGTAGGACCTTCCATAGAGGTAAACCTTAGGATAGTACCCCTGTGTGGGACAGATTATTTGTATCCCATTTTACCTATTATGTATTCCCATTCAAATTTATTCATAAGTCTTGTATAAATTTGAGTTTTGAGGCAATGGAATGTTTCAAACGACGTTATACATCCTTTAAATAGTTAGGCCTACCCTTGACACAAAAGGGTCACATATCTGTTTTAAATGTGCAATAATTGTTTATGTGCTATAACTGCTTATGTAAATATATTTCTTTATTGAAGATGTTCTAGTCTACTCTTTTGGAATTTTTTTCTAGAACCTCCTAAGCACAAATATCAAGTCACTATCAAAAGTTCGTCCAAACACTCCTTGAGTCTTTAGTTTCCCAACAAAATTCAAGCTTCACTTTCAAAATTTAAATATTACTCTCTCATATCATAAAAGGATTCACCATCTCAAATCGAAAGAGATTCAAGTTAGTCAAAATACGTAGGACCTTAATTCTCTTTTGTGAGATGCGTAGGCAACCTTTCAAGGCTTGGCCTCCATATTTGAGAAATTCTATTTTTTTCCAACTTTTGCAAGGAGATCGGAATTTTATCTCAATCAAAAATCAAAAGTATGTCGAGGAAAGATAATAAAATACATTGTCTCAACATAAGCCAACATTCCTAATTCACTAAGTTCAACATCAAATAGACAAATACCTATCTATTTAATCACCTTTCTATACCCTTGGGCTAGTTTTATCTTTATGTGAAGCAACTCTTACGTGTTTGCAGTCATGTATGTGATATTTTGTATTATTTATCATCTACATAGACTAACACGTTTATCTTTTGAGTTATTTTTCTTTGTTAGGTACTCAAAACTTATATGTATTGAGAAAATGGAAGAACATCCATACTTCACAAGGTCTAAAGATCTCAAAGATTCCTTCTCCGACCAATGTTTGTCAAAAGGCAAAGAAAAAGTGGTTGAAAATGTTGAGAATATTGATTTGACCGAAATTACAATGAACGACCCTATCATTGCTGAACAGAACAAATTGATTGCACAATTGTTACAACAAATTGCTGAAATGAGGGCTAAAATGGATAAGACCCGAGATTTGACGAATCTGGATATCGCTTCCAACACTCTTTTTCCAGACAATGAAAGGACTCCACTCCATTTTCCTACTTGAGATCTAACACCCGAACATTTTACAAACAATTCATCCACCGCTACAATTTCAAAACCTCCCACTATCAACCTAACTACCCCTAACACACATCATGCTAGCTCCTCACACCAAAAATTACCTATTCCTCAAAATCCAAATGCCAACAATCTCAAGAATTTTCCTCAGATTCATCAAATTCCTACTCAAATTTTTCAAGGCCCACCTACTACTCAACACATATCATTAAAAAATGCATTTCATCTTCCAATATCGCCCGAATCGTACTCTTTTTTACCACACATTTTGAACTCGATCATTATGAAAAGAAGGAGAAGGAGTGGAAGGTCATAAAAGGAAAGGTTGGGCAAAAGCATTAGAGAGGAAGTCATGAGTGAAATGAAAGACTTTCAATACACCACATACGTTGTGGGGATGAATTATGAAGATTTGTGCATTAATCTACATTTAGAGCTTCCAAAAGGTTTCAAAGTACAAAAATTTAACACTTTTAGTGGATTTTAAAATCCTTTGACTCATTTTAGGGCTTATTGTGACCAACTTGTGGGAGTAGGGATGTAATTAGAATGTCGACTCCGCTGGGGACTTAATTAAGTTCTAACCATAATGACTCGACTCTTTTTGACTATTTGTTAATCTATGTTGAATTGTTTTTCCTTATATATATATGTCTTATTTGTTTAAATTGTGATATTAATTATCATTGTATGCATATCATATATTCCGTCAATATACTTTTTTTATTTAATATAAATGACGATTATGTGGGCCGCAATCCTAACTATTTATCGTGGTACACTGGCGAATATAGTTGGTCATTGGATGGTCAACAATTACTAACTACCCGTGCTAAGGTTGTCCATTTGGGTCACCTGTCCGCTTCAAATAAAGTCTAATCTTTGTCAACTAGCGTAGAGCGAAGCCCAATCCCTCATTTTAGAACATTGAACTAAGATGACCCAACACCCAAGGCGTGTTGGGTCCATTAGAAAGACCACATTGAGTCCAAAATGGCTCACGACCTAAATGGACGATTGTACTTACATGTTTAAATTTTAAATATGTATATGTTGTTCGGCAAACCATTATTCCTTGGGGTTGGGAGTTTAATAGTTTTTTCGAGTCGAAGAAAGAGCTAAGCTACTATCTGGAGATTACAAGATATCAAGGACGAAGGAATTTCCATGGAAGTATAGTTTAGTATTGTACCCTTGCGAGAGAGTGATTATTTGTATCCCTTTTTCCCTATTATGTAAATCCATTCATTATTATTTAAAAAGTTTGTCTAAATTTGGATTTTGAGGCAATGAATTGTTTCGAATGGCGTATACATGTTTTAAATCGTTAGGCCTACCCTTGGCACAAAAGGGTCACATATTTGTTTAAAACACGCAATAACTGTTTATGTGTAATAACTGTTTGGGTGAATATTATGCTTTATTGGAAGATGTCCTAACCTACTCTTTTTGAATTTTTTCTATAACCTCATAAGCATAAATATTAAGTCACTATCGAAAGTGCGTCAAAATACTTATTGAGCCTTTAGTTTCCCAACAAATTGGGTTTCGTTTACAAGTCCTAAATCTTACTCTCTCTTATTAAAGTGTCAATTTTACATCTCAAATTGAAAAGAGATTCAAGCTAGTCGAATTATGTAGAACCTAAATTCTCCTCTGTGAGATACGTAGGCAGCTTTTCAAGGCTCGGTCCCCATTTTTGAGAAATTATATTTTTTCCAACTCTTGCGAGGAGATTGGAACTTTGTCTGAATCAAAAATCATAAGTATCAAAAGGATCTTGGCTCGATGAAAGTCAACTTATTTGATTCACTAATCCCAAAATCAAATAGAAAAATTCATGTCTATTTAGCTATTTCTCTATACCAGTGGGCTAGTTTATCTTCGATTAAAGAACCTCTTGTGTGCTTGCACCTATGTGTGGTATCTTGTACTATTTATCACCTTTAGACACTAACACGTTTACCTTTTGAGTTATTTTTATTTTGTCGGGTACTTAGAACTTATCTGTGTTGATAAGTTGGCCGAACACCCTTACTTTACAAGATCCAAAGTTCCTAAAGATTCCTTCCCTAACTGAAGTCTACCAAAGGAAAAACAACAATGGTTGACAATAGGGAAGAGATTGGCCTGACCAAAGTTGCTATAGTCCATCCCTTTACCACTGTACAAAATGAGTTAATCGCACAACTGATACAACAGATTGTTGAGTTCAGGGCAGAGATCCAGAAAAAGCAATATTTGCCAAATCCAGGTATCACTACCAACATCCCAGGTGATGGAAGACCTTTACTCTACTTTCCTCCTCTGAATTCAAGTGCAGAACATTTCATTACCCCACCCTCAAACCCTATTCAAAATCCTTCCACTATCGACTTACCTACCCCCAATCCACATCACACCATCACCTCATATCAAGCACCACCTAATCCTCAAAATACCAACCCTCAAACCTTCCATATCCCTTAAAACCAAACTGTAAACAATGCTCAAACTTCCCCCCATCCTCAAAACAAAAATACCAACCCTCAAGCATTCTCTAGATATACTAGGTTCCTCATAACACCCAAACCCTTCCACTGCTCGACTGTTGCTTCTGAAAGCAACATTCAAAATCCCAACCCACAATGAACCTTATGCTAATTGTTCTGAACTCGATCATCATGAGGATCAGGAAAAAGAGTAGAGGGCTAAGGAAGAAGTGGAAAATAAAAATATAAAGGAAGAGGTCAGGAAAGCTATGAAGGAGTTGTGTTATACTCCAGATGTCACTGGATTGAATTATAAAGATCTATGCGTCCATCCAAATTTGGACCTTCTGGAGGGATTCAAAGTGCCAAAGTTTGACACTTTTAGAGGAACTAGAATCCTTTGACACACCTGAGAGTTTACTGTGATCAACTCGTAGGAGTTGGAAAGAATGAAGCCTTGTTAATGCGTCTCTTTAGCCGAAGCTTAAGTGGAGAAGCATTGGAATGGTTTACCTCCCATTAGATAAAGCAGTGGTCTAGCTGGAATGCATTAACTAAGGATTTCATCGAATGGTTCGCCTACAATGTCAAGATCATTCCTGATCGATATTCTTTGGAGAAGATCAAATATAAATCCACTGAAAGCTACTGTAAATATGCGTATAGATGGAGAAAAGAGCTCGCCAGGATTCAACCTCTCATGTCTGAAAAAGATATCATTGAAGTGTTCATATGCATTCAAGAGTTGGAGTATTATGAAAGGATAATATTGCTCATTAGAGCAAAATTTGTGGATATAGTCAAGGAAGGTGAGACTATCGAAGATGGGCTACAAACCAAAAATATTACTCACGTTGCTGCCCCAACTGAACTTCAAGATTTTTGAAGAAGAAAAGAGAGGATGTGTCGTCTATTTCCTATGCATCTGATGGAAAAAGAAACTTCAGAAAATCCTCACCTTACAAAGGTTATTCTCGAGCTCCACAAAAATTCATACCCAGTTCTTTATACTAAATAAGGTTTTGAAACCCCACCTCCATATTACAAACCCCCACCTCTACATTACCAAAATGCCTCTTTGTATTACCAAGTTCCATCAGCTAATTGTTCAAATATCAAATCAAGTTAGTGAACTCCACCTCCATATTACTAAAATACCCCTCCAAATTACCAAGCTCCAAACCCAAATTACCAAGCCCAGTTATACACAAATTTCTAAACGCCAGCACTAACTCACCAAAATCTTCTAAACTACCGTTAAGTACCTCTACCTCCTTAAAATAATTACAATCCTCCTTGCCCAAATGAGGAGAAGAAACCTTTGAGAGTCTTTAATCCTTTGATTGAAAGTCGAACACAACCTTTTGAGATATTGAAATCAGCTGGCACGATACAGACAATTGATCAAAAAAATATCAATGTCAACTCCAAGCTTTATAGACCCAATTTTCATTATGCTTACCATTCAGGAGGTGCTGAGCATACTAGTGAGGATTGTATCAACTTGAAACATAAAATTCAATACTTGATAGATCAAAAGGTCGTCACTCTTTAGACATCCACTCTTAATGTCAATAGTAACCCCATGCCAAATCATGGATGGGTGACTATTAATATGATTAAAGTCGAAGAATATTTGAATATGGAAAAATATATAATCTCAGCCAACCTTGAAAAGATTGAGAAAGTTCTAGCCTCTACAACAAAAAGAGAGAAATCCAAATTTGTGATCATGACACCTCATCAAGCTTTTTCTTTAGTGCTGAAGGAGGGCCAAAACAAGCAGTAGATCGATCAAGCTTTATCAAAACCATCGCCTCACTCATATTAGTCTCTTCCAATGCAGAAGTATGATTATGACAATGGTCTATTGGAAGGAATTGGATATCTATTCGAAGAAGGGGATGTTGTGCTTGAAAAAATGATCGAGACAGTAAGCATAGTTGACGCTGAACCGAAGGAGCAAATGCCTAATTGGATATCCACTCCTCTCTAGATTCCCCACTCATTTTGGGAAAATATTTTCAAATATGTCAATATCATGTCATGTCACAAGCTGAATGAAAAGAATAGGGTAGATGAGGACGAGTTTGAAGTCTACAATTAGAATATCATGGTACCCAAACACCTTGTTGAGGGATTTATACAGTTCGAGAGATATGATGAACCAAATGAATAAGAGATCGGAGTGATGAATCAAGAAAATGAAGAATGCATTAAAGAAATCAGAATTGGTGTCCATCTGACAAAAACACTAGAAATAGAATTCATCGGCCTGCTTAGAGAATACATAGATACATTCCTTTGATTACATTACATGGTTGAGCATTTGATCTCACAAGTCAGCAATCTATTTGGATGTTGTCAAAAGATACTATCTTTGAAGACTCGATTTCTCTCTTTTCCTTGTTATCGCTTTTATTTTTTTGTAATCGTTTTAGCTTAGAATTTATTTTAGTGTAAGTTCTTACTTATGGGTGTTAAGTGCACCACATTCATGGCTAAGATGTTCCAAGCCTCTTTTCAAAGTCGATTCTTTTGTCATTCTTCCCAAACCAAAGGTTATCTTGCATAAGTGATTTCCTTTTGAACCCATCGATTCGAACTACAAATAGCCTGATTCCTAACTTTAAGGATATGTAGGCGGGATCAATGATGAAAATATGGCTGTACTCCAACATTCTCTCTTAAATCTTATTCCTCAGCATTCTGATATCTTCATAATTTAATATCGGGATAACTTTTGAATCTTTTCAGAATCGTGCGTGAAGCGTATCGAACTACAAGTATCCTGAATTCTTATATAGCCTGAGATATGTAGGAAACCCGATTCTAGGGTTCGGCCATAATTCCCAAAGTTCGTACCAAAATCCTTTTTCTAAATGAGTAAGATGTAGTTAGTCAAACTTGGATTCATCAATTTCATTTGCCTAGAATTTCTTTCATCAATCCAAGTCAAACGAGGGACTGTTGTTGACACCCAATTTTGGAGCTCCACAATATATATTAATCATCGAGCTTCTTCAATTTCAAATGATTTAAAATAATTAGTTTTAGGGGAAAAAATAGTTTGCAAGTTAGTTAAAATAGTTTGTCACTTTTTTATAATTTTTTGAATTAATTAGTTTATAGTTAAGTTATTTTGTTTTACTAAGAAGCATGTTAATTAATTGTATTAATTCGTCTTATTTTAATTTTGGCCAAATCCAACCAATTACCTCAATTTGGTTGAAATTGCAATTCACTTGGTTATTTTCTCAAGTCAAATTGACCACATATTGGCTTCCTTTTCAAGACCTATTTTTATCCAATTTGACCAAAATTTTAGCCCAACAATCAGCAACCCGATTTGATAAAGGACCCATCAGTTGTCCTAATCGACCCGATTCCTTTTTTTCTTCTTTTCCCAACTTTCAGCCCATACCAAAGTCCC
The DNA here is from genome assembly GCA_029582445.1 of Solanum paucissectum. NCBI lineage: Eukaryota > Viridiplantae > Streptophyta > Magnoliopsida > Solanales > Solanaceae > Solanum > Solanum paucissectum. Next base: position 54,408 of record JAJONZ010004871.1, read on the forward strand.
AACCCCACAACATTACACTATTCGATTTGCAAAGATCCACCTCAATACAACACTCAACAGCGTACCAAAATTGACCTCGATACGCGTCTTCTTCTCTATTCCGTGAAGAACCCAGAAAATCATAGCCCAGAAACACTGGGAACTAGTAGTGCAGCGACGCTGCAAACCATACGCTGCCCAGTGACACAAATCGCAACCCGGAATCGTGCGCATGATCTCCCCTCTCCCTAATCCTCTCATACGATGACCTTTCGCGAATCAGTCCAACTGGCTCCATCTACTTCCGTGTTCTTCTTTGACCTTAATCAGATGTCAACATTTAAATTCCTACAATAATATGTTGCCCTAACCTTATCCTCAAAGAAAATTTTGATTTTCGAATGGGAATTCTATCCCAATTCTATATGTTTTCCCCTAAATCTGCCTCAGTTTCAGAGGTTAATCGACAATGATAATATGGGAAAATCTTCAGCCAACACGACCAATTTCACAGAACTATCAAACATCGGAGTTAATGGTTTGCTTCACATGCAGGTAATATGTCTCATCCACTTATAGTTTCATCTAAATACTTTTAGATCATAGACACTAGAGCCTCCAATCACATGATCGCTAATAAGAATATGTTGGTGAATGAAGTGTTAATTCTTGTTAGTGTTAGTAATAAGAAGGTTCACATACCCAATGGTGGCTCAATAGCTATTTCAAATGTTGGAATTGTGAAATTATTGATGGCCAAACAGTGAGCAATGTCGTATATATTCCAGATTTTAGATTTAATCGAATGTCTGTTTCCAGCCTAACTAAGGAGTTACAATATTCAGTCACATTCTTCCCTAACTTTTGCATATTATCACATGATCGCTAATAAGAATATGTTGGTGAATGAAGTGTTAATTCCTGTTAGTGTTAGTAATAAGAAGGTTCACATACCCAATGGTGGCTCAATAGCTATTTCAAATGTTGGAATTGTGAAATTATTGATGGCCAAACAGTGAGCAATGTCGTATATATTCCAGATTTTAGATTTAATCGAATGTCTGTTTCCAGCCTAACTAAGGAGTTACAATATTCAGTCACATTCTTCCCTAACTTTTGCATATTATCACATGATCGCTAATAAGAATATGTTGGTGAATGAAGTGTTAATTCCTGTTAGTGTTAGTAATAAGAAGGTTCACATACCCAATGGTGGCTCAATAGCTATTTCAAATGTTGGAATTGTGAAATTATTGATGGCCAAACAGTGAGCAATGTCGTATATATTCCAGATTTTAGATTTAATCGAATGTCTGTTTCCAGCCTAACTAAGGAGTTACAATATTCAGTCACATTCTTCCCTAACTTTTGCATATT